>JBBPBX010050128.1:0-25100 GCA_038048925.1 Garcialebias charrua | reverse complement strand
CAAAGGCCGCAAAGAGCCAATTGCTAAATGGGTACATCGAAATCAGATCAAACCTTACAAGGCGTTCAATGACTCCACAAAAGACAAAGATCTCACAAACTCACCGACTTCATGGGATAATAAGGTCGTACAAACACAAGTTAGTAAATAAACTAATCAGGTTTAAACTACCGTATTTCCCACCCTATAAGTCGCATTGTCCAATTTGAACTTAGAAACGCTAAGCCTAAAACCCACAACAAAAAACTAACCTTAACAACCGTTTAAATCCACGAGATTTAATTTGACCTCGGTCATAAAGTTGAGACCTGTTTTCTTGTGTGTTGCACTTTGGAATCTGACGACAAGAGTGTGTCGAAGCAGTGAAACGTTGTTTCCTTGTTGTTTAGTCATTACTGTTGTCATTAGTTGAGATATTGTTTGGTTCTGAACACTCCCAGCCAAAAAGGTTTTGTATTAACATTGGTTAATGAATGATATGGATTTAACTATGCCAACATGCAGTTCGTTTTGTTAAATCTCAATCGTCGAAGAGTCAATGTAGTTTAAAGCTACTCAAGGTACCATAAACTACATTGACCTCACAATTTCTAAATTGAACCGATTCGATCGTTTCTATTCTAGATTGTCTATTCATTTTGATGAGTCTCGCCATAGACTTCAAAATTTATTAGGAATACCAAATCCTACGTCGTTCGTCTAAAAGACAACAGACATTTAGATCAAACTATATTTCATTTTTATTTTAGTTTAACCTAAACTAAGTAATGAATGGAGGAATAGTTTGGAATTAGAGGCCTTCGTTACAGAAGCCCTCCAAAATTTTATAGGTACAAATCCCTATATCTAATTTTACAGAATTGATCCACCCCTTAATTGGTAATTGTAGCTGATCTAAACCATGATAGCTTACATACCAGGTGCATATAGGTAAGGCTTAATGTAAAATCCCAATCATAAGCCCACCTTAAAAAACCACATAATTGCATGACACATAGAACCAGAGTGGCACTGACTGGAAACCAACCAGCCAACAACCTTCGATGTGGGGACCTGCAGCTCCAACGCTTGGTCTTCAACCTTCGTCCAAGGGTCGCCTCCTCTGCGTCAATCGAGGGATTCCCTCTACATGCTGATTATGAAAACAATTGTTGCTGATCAATCAACAAAACTAATCGTTGTGGAATTACCGCTGTGGATTATAAGACTTTGCTTTCCAAGGGATCACAGACTTTGTTTTCCAAGAGTTAACAGACTTTGTTTTCCAAAGGATTAAAAGCTTTTCGCAATGGGATTACCTCCGAACAGTATGGAATTTCCAAAAACTTTATGGGATTATAATTTTTGATTTTTCTTTTCCACTTGCTGGATTACTTCAAGATCAAAGACAGTTCAAGGTTTCCTTTCGTGTTGGACCCCATCCCCAAGGACTGGCGATGGCTTCCAAAAGGGGGGAGATGTAGTGGACCTACCCAGGGTCAAACTAAGGTTTTTGAACTGTCCAGTGATGACCTTTACTGACCTCTCAGTAAAGCAAGACATTTACCACAAAATCATTCCATTAGCTGTAATCTGAGAACATAGTCACCAAAAGAGACTATTTCTATCTTTGATTTTAGGCTGATGTGATCAAAAGAATAACTTTTGTCATTTTCATGATGTGTGCTTTTAAGCTGTGTTATTCTGTAAGAGTTAAACGGTGTTCACTGCTGTGTTAAAGGTGAAGTCTCGGGTCAGAGAGACCAGACGGTTTTGTTTAGAAAGTCAGAAGACAGTAATCCGTTGTTTCTCATGAAAAGGGCTCCAGCTGCTCTGTCTTTTCCTAAACAATTTCCCTCTGCTCGGGCTGTAACCTTGGGTCATGATAACGGCAAGTGAATTGCTCGACTGGTCCACGGACCAATGAAAAAGAGACAAGCCTCACTCCTCTCTTTGATCCTTTTTAAGTTCTAAGCTGTTGTTGGAACGGTATGAGTTTGCTGGGAGCTTCAAAAAGAGATGTGAACCTTCCCAAAGAGCTGAATGACCACCAGTCACGCGCTAAGGACTCGTCATCCAGCTGGGACTGATAACATGTTGTTATGGGTCCACTTCGAACGAGCGTAAGCTCAAAAACTTTGTTTATTCCTTCCTGGAATAAGTTTATCTTGAAGTCAGAGGCCAGGAGCTGACATATTCTCTGATGACCAAGCGAAACCAGGAGACGTTGAAACGTAAACTAGAACCAGTTTTGGACGTGCTGGGACTAAAGGACTCTGTGCATCTGAAGGCTGGTGTCATTTCTTTATCAGACTCGTCGTCGAAAGGTAAAGAGCTGTTTACAAAACGTACCTGGATTTTAGCAGAAGTCGGATGAGAAGTGTCACTCTGGTATCATGCTCACGATAATTTTCCTTTAAACCATCTTTCCTCTATTCCTTTCCCTCTCAATCTAAGCTGGAAACTATTTTAAGTTAAGGAGCCACAGACTAAATATGTTTAACATCTAGTATTTATGTCTGTTGTTATAATTCAAGTGTGCTGACGTATTAATTTGAAAGAAAGTGAAATCATGTCAATCAAGTGTAACGGTGTTGATTTTAGTTGATTTATTTTAAATAAATGGTAGTGTCGCCTGGCATACCAAGCTAAGTCAATGTCCATTGTCACTCTATAGTTCTGTTATTTATCCATCATAAAGATCACAGATATATTGGGTAAACTGAAAAAGAAAAGAATCCGTGAAATTACTATTCAATCTGAATAAGTAAATTAATTAAGGTAAAGAGGTCAGTATTAAAACTGACCCTTCCCTAATACTACATGCATGTTATTCCCCCTGAGTACACACATGATGACCTTTTGCCAAATTCATGCACATTACCTCGCATGTCTCAACAAGATTGGGCTCTTGAACAACAGAGGGATCCGGCAATAAGCAGAGTCATTTCCATCTTAAAAGGTGGGAGGCGTTTATCGTACAGACAGCGACAGCAAGAGAACAGAGAAGTACAACTGATGTTGCGCCTCTGGGATCAACTAACACTGAGAGAGGGGGTTCTCTACAGAAAACGTGTAATCAATAGAGAACCATCTTTTCAACTGGTTCTACCCAAAAGTTTCAGGGAGGTTGCTCTGGAGGCTCTACATGATGCCGTTGGACACATGGGGGTTGACCGTACCACAGACTTGGTACGTGCCCGATTCTTCTGGCCACACATGTTGGAGCAAATTGTAAACAAGTTGCAGACCTGCGAAAGATGCATACGACGAAAGGCAAAAGCTGGATGGAGTGCCCCTCTGGTAAATATCCAGACTAGCAGACCACTTGAGTTGGTTTGTATGGATTATTTATCGTTGGAACCTGATAGCAAAGGAACCAAAAATATCCTAGTCATAACTGACCATTTCACCAAGTATTCGGTGGCAGTCCCGACACCTGACCAAAAGGCAAAAACAGTAGCCAAGGCTCTGTGGAACAATTTCTTCATCCATTATGGGTTCCCTGAGCGGCTACATAGTGATCAGGGTCGTGATTTTGAATCCAATCTAATCAAAGAACTTTGCACAATGCTTGGAATCAAGAAAACGCGAACAACGCCATACCATCCACGTGGAAACCCTGTGGAGAGGTTTAACAGAACATTACTGGCCATGTTGGGTACACTACAAGAAGAAGACAAGGTGAAGTGGAAAGAGTTTGTACAGCCACTTGTACATGCTTATAACTGCACCAAGCATGACACTACTGGCTATTCTCCCTACCAACTGATGTTTGGGAGGCAACCTAACCTGCCTATCGACATCGCATTTGGATTAACCTGTGAAACTGGAAAAAGAGAGTCACACACGCAATATGTGAAAAACCTCAAGGAAAGTCTGACAGAGAGTTACAAGATTGCTGTGGATCATAGCACTAAAGCTGCTCTTCATAACAAGAAGCTCTTTGACAAAAGAGTGAGAGACTCAAAGTTGGAGACTGGAGATCGTATCTTGGTGAAAAATGTTGGATTACGTGGGAAGCATAAACTCTCCAACAGATGGAGCCAGACCATCTACCAGGTGGTGAAACAAGTGAAAGATTTACCTGTATATGTAGTGTCTCCTTTGGAAGCAGATGGTCCACAGAGAGTGCTACATCGAGACCTGTTGTTACCTTGTGGATTTTTACCACAAACTGACAATGAACCAAAGCCAGTCAAGGACAAGAAGGTGCCACGCTGTTCTTCAGGTTCTAAGTCTGTTGAGGATGGAAATAATTTTGGACTTCAGGGTGAAGAGGATCCCCTGGCAGAAAACGATGATGGAACAGATGAGGACTATTACTATCCTCCAGTTGTATTTGTGGATGGAAAACCTAAAAGAACTGAGGATGAAACAACCAACTATGATGTGCAGAACACTTCTGGAGTGGATTTGGGTTGTGCTAATACAACTTCTCTCACAAGGCAAGAGGATACGATGACTCGTATCATAGAATCCCCATCCAGATACACACCAGGAGTCAGTGTTGAAGAGTTGAGTGGAGATTATACACTGAATCCAGAAGCACCTCTGTTCCAACCACAAAGTTCTATGGAAGGTGACAGCAAGTCTACATCAAAATCTGAAATTGTGGCTGAGGCACCAGAGCTTTCAATATCTCAAGAAGATAAAAGGGTGGATGAATTGGTTAGAGTTCAAACGCCAGATGACAACAGTCACAAAGAGGAGAGTGATCAAGCAGAGGATGTGGAGTTGAGACGATCAACAAGACAGCGGAGTCAACCTAAAAGACTGACTTACCCATCACTGGGCAACCCTCTGGTTGTTGTTATGCAATCAATTTTTGAAGGATTAGATAAAGCTTTTACGACAGCCTTAAGTTCTGATTTTATACCTGCTATTTCACAGTATCAAACTAACCTAGTGGAGACTGTGTAATTGAACATGCAGGGACGCATGAGAGGTTTGGGGGGGAGGATGTAACCCCCATAAACTGTGTTGATTTGTCTGTACGTTTAATGTGTTATCTTGTAGTTCTTAGAATGTCCTGTAGAGGGCCCTAGATCCAAATTTCTTCTCTGTGTTAAAAAAAGGGAAGAAGACGTACTTAACGTCTCAGCAGAATTAGAGAAGACAGAGAAATGACAGAGTCTGTAGATTAAGCACGTTCCAGCAGAAGTAGAGAAGTCACAACTCATATGTGCTGCTGTTCTATGAGAGAAATCTGTTCATTTCAAACTAGATAATGTACATTTCGTTCCGGGATTTCTCCGGTTGGTTTTTTTAACGGCTGATATCTGAACGAGCCAGTGGAGTCCAGGAGCAGGAGGGTCCTGCCGCCATCTTTGCTACTCAGATTGAATTCTGGAAAGAGGAGGGACTGCACTGCTGGAGCCTGGTTGCTTGAACAACAGATAAGCTTATTGAAAAAAGAAAAAAAAGGGGGGCCCCCAATCTTTCAAACTCACAAGCTATATGTTCATGAACATATTTTCTTTAACTGACAATCTATGTGCACATTGACTGAACTGACTGAATTGTATATTGAAGGGCTAATTTGAATTTGTATTTTTTTTTTTAAGAAAAGTAGTTCTTTTAATGAACTTTTAACAAGAAACCTACCCTTATTGTTTTTTCTGAATATTTTTTTATTTGTTTAGGGTGGACAATTTAAGTTATTTAATCTGTATTAAGGTAACAAGTTTCATTTGAATTATTTTTTTGTGGGGAAAGAAAAATAAATTTGAGTTGTTAAAACTTGCTTATTATCCTCCTGTGTAATCCTAGAACCAAAGTAACTTTACTGCTGAGGTTTATTATTAATTAAATTAAGTAGTGGTTACACAAAAAACAACAACAAAAACAAATAACCGCTGTGACATTGTTCACCTTCACCAGTGCAGACACCGAGCTGTGCTTTAAATTTCATTTACAAACACCAGTTATTTCACCTCCAGTGTAACAAGCATTAGACCAGCACTACTCGACTAAACCGCTCACGGGCCACGATCACTTAAAGCCAAGCGCTCAAGAGTAATTTATCAGTACCTCTTATAATTAAATAGCTTTGTTTTATAATTAAAGCTATGATATTGTTGTTGTTTTTTCTTGTTTGTTTGTTTTTAAATTGTACCCACTGATGGACCATTTAGTTCACCAGCGGGCCTGACTTGGCCCGCGGGCTGTCTGTTGAACAGCCCTGCTCAAAACTAACCTGTTGGTCCTTTTAATAAAGCCACACAGTCATGTCCCATTCCCTGTACAGCTGACCATTAACATAAAGCCTGTCAACAGACACTGTAGCTCTTTTTCCTTCAGAAATAAACTTCTTCCTGATTGGAAACAAAACGCGTCTCCGATCCAAGATTTCTTTAAGAAATTGATCATTAACACTGTAGTTTGTCCCCCGTAGCTCTTTGTCTTGTCTGATAACCTGTATTTTCTGTTTATAATGTTCAAACTTAATGACAATTGGTCGGAGATGCTCGTTATCTAATTTCTTAGCTCCGAGCCTGTGAACACGATGGAATGGGATTGATCTTACCGTTTCGTTCGGGAGTTTAAGCTGGCGTTGAATGAAGTCACGGATCGTAACTTCCGCGTCTTCATATGCTCGCTCCGGAATCCCAGAAAAGACAATATTATCCCTCATGCTTCAACTTTGTAGATTGAGAATGGACTCTTTGAATTTCTTATTTTCGTCGGACATCCGTGTCACTTCCTCTGTCAGTTGTTTCACGTTCCCCCTTAGCGTTCTGTTCTCCTCAGCCAGCGACGTCACCTGAGCCTGGCTGAACTCCAACGATTCTCTGAGTGCAGAGAATTCCTTGTGAAGGACCTCAACCAAAGCCAGTCTAGCATCTAAGCTAGTTAGCTTATTATCAATGGATTCTAGCACCTCCGTAAAGCTCTTTTTTGGAGATGTGGAAGAACCAGGTGAGCTCGCAGAGCGCGTGCGTTTTGATGTGTGTGTGTGTGGGTGTGGATGTGGCGTTTCCTTGTGTTTTACCCATCACGAAGCTGTCAAAACACTCGTCCAGATAGCTCTCCAGATCACTCACGGTCTCTTTGTCCAGTTTGTTTATTTTAATCAAGAGACAGAGGTTAATACGAATAATATTTTTATGTTTTTAATTTAAATATATTGGTTTACCTGAGTTTAATCGTCTTTGTTTTGGTTTACCTATATCTTGCCATGAAACATGCAGCACAGCTCTCCCAGATCTCAGCCGCTCATCACCAGGTGCCAGTTCTAGTTGATCCAGAACATCCACACACTGAGGTCCTTGAAGAAACCAGAAGCGGTTCCAGCTGATCCAGAACATCCACACAATGAGGTCCTTGAAGAAACCAGAACCGGTTCTAGCTAATCCAGAACATCTACACACTGAGGTCCTTGAAGAAACCAGAACAGGTTCTAGCTGATCCAGATCATCTTCACACCAAAATCCTTGAAGAAACCAGAACTGGTTCTAGCTGATCCAGAACATCTACTTTTCCCTGTCTTGAAACTCTCACCATCAGGTAGGAGTTCTAGATACATGAACATGTCAAAAACACAGTTTTTAGGTTATGAATTGAAAAAGACAACTGTTGTAAACTCTAAAGCTCCAGGGTGTAAAGTTGAAACCCATCCAGAACCAAACCTGTAGGTTGGACCCAACTGGATCCTCCAGACCTTCCCACTTTCATGTGTTCATGTGAAAAAACAGGAGTTTGATTTTTCCATCAGATCAGTTCCAGTGTCAAACTGGGACCCGTTCTTCCTGTTCCTGAACAATCTGTAATATCTCAGCACCAACTCTTTACTGGACCAGAACCAAGAGGACCTGTAGAAGCTCATGGAGACTAACAATCAGGGAAAATGTTGTGACTCCATGTTGGAAAAACCTCAAGTTGGGTTTTGAGTTAGTTTGATTCAAGATGGATCAATAAAAGCTGTGATGTTCACCATGAATCAGATAGAAAGTAATATTTTACTAACAGGAGCTGACTGTCATGTTTTCATGTCGTGTCATGTGGAGAAAACTGGAGAGTCCATCATGATTTGAAGCTGAAGTTCTCAAGTGAGTCCAGCTTTGAATATGAAGTGTGTCAGTAACCGTGTTTCCATCTATTTTCAATTCGAATTTTGAGCGAATTTATGAAAATTCGCAAAAGTGTAAATAAGAATTAATGCGAATCAGAAGTGTTTCCATCAACTGGCTTGAAGCCATCCACCAGGCCACGCAAAGCGTCATTACGTCAGACGTCGGCGTCATTACGTCAGACGTCAGCGTTACGTATGTCTACAGTAAACAGGAAGTAGCTGTTGAAAACAGGACCCGAACCACACATCTCGGCAAAATGGAGAGAATATTTCAGGTATGTGTTGCTATCGGGCAAGTTGTATTAATTCTGTCATGCCAACTAGTTTTAGCGATGTTACATGTTGTCCGGAGACGAGACAGCGGAAACAGCTGATCAGTCACATGACGTGAATGTTCGCTACGGCAGAACTGAGTCGGCAAATCTGTTTCCATCTCTCGTTTTGCGCATCAGCTCTGTTTTGAAAAACCCAAAAACCACCTCAAGCGAGCGTATCAACTTTTGCGAATTAGAGGAAGTTAATTTGAATCGTGCCCTTTCCATTCACCTTTTCTGATGTGATACTTCAAAATGCGCATCAAGAAACCTTGATGGAAACAAGGCTTGTGTCAGATGGTGTTTGTAAATCCTGTTTGAACCAGTGTCTCCACTAATGAAACCAGTTCTGCTGCATCTCCACTAATGAAACCAGTTCTTCTGCATCTCCACTAATGAAACCGGTTCTGCTGTATCTCCACTGATAAAACCGGTTCTGCTGCATCTCCACTAATGAAACAAAAAGTTACTACTGTAACTACGGTTCTATGAATCCCGGATGACCGTCAGAGGCGGTGCTTCAAGCATGAATTAGCATTCTTGCGCATACGTAGGTTGAGTACAAATGACAATGTCACCCCGTGACCTGCCAGGGACCCGCTTGTCTTTATATAGGCACGTCACATCCGGGACCCAGTCCCTCAATCTTCTCGCAAAGCAAGGATTCCAAGGGACTAAGCGCTCTGGCGGTCATCCGGGATTCATAGAACCGTAGTTACAGTAGTAAATTTCATTCTATTTCATCCTTCCTGACCGCCAGAGGCGGTGCTTCAAGCACGGATGACGCATGGCAACACGGTCACGAGGAATTGCAACGTTCAAGGAACAACAACCACGCCACATGCTGCTCCAGAACTCCTTGAAGGGGATAGGGCCCAGCCATATTCACCCGTTAAAATTGAGTAAAGGTACTCTGCGACGTCCAGGAGGCCGCACGGCAGATACTGTCCAACGGTACCCCCGTCATGGCAGCGAACGAGGTCGACATGCCCCTCGTAGAGTGGCACGTCACCCCCGCCGGTAGTGGCCGGTCCTGCAAGGCATAAGCTTTGGAGATCAAATCCACAACCCAGTGTGACAGTCGCTGTTTAGAGAGTGCCTGACCTGTACGTGGGCCAGCGTAGCACACAAAAAGGCCATCCGTCCTCCGGATGGGCGCCGTAGCGGCTATGTACGCCTCAAGTGCACGAACAGGGCACAGCTGTTCGGAGGAACCACCGGGGTCAAACCGGGCAAGATGGAACGGTTGGGTACTACCAGCTGGTAGGGACACTTTAGGCAAAAATGTCACATCAGGCCACAGTGTGACACCTGAACCATCAGGATTCCATCGGCAGCAAGGCACACCTGAACCATCAGGGTTCCATCGGCAGCAAGGCTCGGCCACCGAAAGAGCCTGCAATTCCCCCACATGCTTCGCAGAAGCCATTGCTAAAAGAAGTGCCATTTTCAGAGAGAGCCATTTGAGGTCCGCAGACATCAGGGGCTCAAACGGGGGGACCGAAGAGCCTCAAGCACCAGAGAAAGGTCCCATGCTGGCACCACAGGGCGTTTGGATGGATGCAAACGTCGAGCACCTCTTAAAAACAGTGCAACGTCCTTGTCCCGGTCCACCGAACAACCATTCAGGCCGATACGCCAACGAGAAATGGTAGCCACATATACCTTCAAGGTAGATGGGGACCGTCCTCGATCCAGTAACGCTTGCAGTAAGGTCAGTATGTCAGAGACTGAACACCGTACCGGATCCTGCCCTTTATCTTGGCACCAGATCACAAAGGCCGCCCATTTATTAGTATATACGGCCCACGTAGATGGCGCCCACACATTAGCCATCGTATGTCCTACCGGCCCAGTGTATCTTGAAAAAGCGGGCACCGACCCTGCAGGGGCCAGACCCAGAGTTGGAGCCGGTCCAGTTCCGGGTGCAGAACCCGACCCTCCATCTAGGAAAGAAGGTCCGTCCTAGAGGGGAGACGCATCGGCGAGCCGGAGTTGAGTTCGCGCAGCAGAGGGATCCAAGTCCTTGCTAGCAAGAAGGGGGCCACCAGTAGAACCATGTGCCCCATCTGACGAATCTGCAGGAGGGTCTGAAAGAGTAGGCTGAAGGGCAGAAAGGCATAAAGGAGGGTCCGGGGCCAGTCGTGTGCCAGCGCATCATGGCCCAAAGGGCTGCCGTCGCCAAGGGAGAATCAAAGGGGGCAGTGAAATGCGTCCCTTGAGGCAAAGAGATCCACATCCACTCTGACATAGACCGTCCAGATCCTCTCCACCACCTCGTCGTGAAGCTTCCACTCCCCTGGGAGTGGCTACTGACGGGACAGAGAATCTGCCGGCACGTTCTGTGCCCCCGGGATGTAGGCTGCTCGGAGGTTGGCCAAGCATGAAACAGCCCAGGTCAGAAGATGCTGTGTCAAACACAACAGTTTCTGTGACATGGTCCCCCACTTGTGGTTGATGTAAAAAAAACACAGTGGTGTTGTCCGATCTCACTAGCACATGCTTCCCCCATAAGCCTGGAAGGAAGCTGCGAAGGGCCAGAAGCACGGCCCGTAACTCCAGGACATTGATGTACTCCATGCCCTGTGTCTGGGACCACGTCCCATGTGCCATGTGACCTCGCCAGGTGGCACCCCAGCCCATGGAAGGTGCATCCATAAACAAAACCTCCCGATGGCATGGGAGGGAACCGAGCAGTATCTCCGCCATCATAAATTACCTCACCCTCCATTGGGACATAGACTGGAGGTACTAAGGGCCCACCTGAAGTCGTCGGAGGCGATAAGTGTTCCGAGAGGCATCCAAATTCAAGCTGGTCAGCTACATCTGAAAGGGCCTCAGCGACAACAGCCCCAAGGGCACCACGGCGGATGCAGCCGTAAGCATCCCTAGGTGTCAAAGGTACCGTACCAGAGGCAGTGCCAGACCGTGCCTGAAGTCTGGGAGCAAGGTCAATATACTGTCGACCCGTTGGGGTGACGAGCGAGCAGTCATCAAAATAGAATTCATGGCAACTCCCAAAGAGTTAGATTGCTCTTCACCAGGTTCACCCGCAAACCCAATCATCTCACATGCTGGAGCACCAATCGGGTATCCCGAAATGCCTGATCCTGCGTCGTGGCACAAATAAGCCAGTCGTCCAGATACGTGAGGATCCGTAGGCCCTGTACCTGTAGAGGGGAGAGGGCCGCTGCGACGCATCGGGTGAATACCCTAGGGGACAGTGAAAGACCGAACGAGAGGACCCTGAACTGAAAGTGCCGCCCTTAAAAGGCGAAACCAAGGAACCGCTAATGGGACGGCGCGATTAGAACATGGAAATAAGCATCCTTGAGATTGATGGAAGTGAACCAATTGCCCGGGGAAATTGCCAGAAAGACATCCTTGGTGGTCAGCATGCGGAAAGGCATGACCTTCAAGTACACGTTCAGGCCCCTAAGGTCCAGAACTGGACGTAGATCCTTGGTCTTAATAATAATAATAATAATAATAATAATAATAAATTCAATTTATACTGCACTTTTCATTAATAAAAATCTCAAAGTGCTAGTCTTCTTCGGAACAAGAAAATATGGGGAATAAAAGCCCCTTGGATCCAGCAGGGGGTCCACATGCAATATAGCTCCTTTGGCCATCAAGGTGCAGATCTCGTCGTTCAGTGCCTGCGCCTTTACCGGGTCACGGATTAGTACGATACCCCCGGGACAGGGTGGACAACACCCACACGTCCGGGGTGTGAGCAACCCAGTAGTTGAGCTGTCTCGGGGTAAAATAACCGACCGCTGGCACTAAGGTATCATCTGCAGGCCCCCGACCCCTCGGAGGCCTGGGAGGATGCCGGCTAGACTACGTTGCTCGAAAAGATTGAGACGGCCCAACCCCAGCCGGGTCAAGAGCCTGACCCCTCTGACCTGGAAAAGGTCTCTGGGCCGATCCCTGACCCCACATTGGAACCTGAGGCACAACTAGAGAAGGAGACTGACGCGAGGACCTCCATGAGGAGCCCGCACCAGGCCAAGTGCCAGCCGGTTGGCAATCACGTCTGTGAATCCCTGCCAGCTGCTGCTTCGTACGAGACGCCTGAGCTGAACGGTCCAAGGCGTCTAGTGCCACACAGCCAAACGGTTCCCCCGAAACCACAGGTAAGTCCCGGAAGGTTCTCCTATAAGGCTCAGTGAGCGGCGACTGCGCCAGTCAGACCTGGCGGCGAGCACACACCAGTGTGGAGTGTTTGGCCAATCTCTCTAGTCATCAAGGCAAAGGCCTGCAGAGATGCATCAACCAGGCCTTGCGTGGGATGGTCCATCGGAACAGATTCCAAAGAGGATGACAGGGCCAGCATGAGATGGGAAAGAGAGTTCCCAATCCGGCCCATGCGGGCCCCAGAATCATAGGCCCTGCAGAGAAGGTCGTCAGTAATACGGCACTGAGGCCGCGGACAACGGGCATTGGGCCGCAAGGCCTCGTCAGGAGGGACGATAAGAGAGGCGATGCTCTGTTCCACCGCAGGCATCTGCCCCAGGCCAACCTTGGGTGCCTCCTGCATGGATGCCAGGACCCTGCCATCCCGTGTCGAACGTGAAAATGCCCTGGTGTCAGATCAGCAAGCATGTAGTTCCCGTACATACTCTTCTGAGTGGGGAACCATAAGGGCCGCTTCCAATGTACGGCGCCTAAAAAACACGCTGGAAGCTGCAGGCTGGGCCTGAGGGACACTAATCTGATCCACCGGTGCAGGTGCAGTGGGTGTGGCATGATGGCGCCTCTGTGTGGCTTCGCCAGTGCTCCCCGACTTATTCTTTTTAGCCGTCTGTTGTTTTTATTTTTTATTTATTTAGTTTTTGTCAGCAAATGTAGCACGTTTGCTGTACGTGTCTATGACCGTGATGCGCTGTTGGCGATCAAAGAATCGCTAATGGTTCGTTGTAACAGCTGGAGCAGCTCAGGTGGGAGAAATCCACCTCCACCTCCGTTTGTTTGCTGCTCACATGAGTGCCCGCTGCAATTCTCCAGAAGCAAGAAACGTAAAAGGGGATCTCGAGCCGGAGTCCAGGCTCGTGTAAGACGTTTGCACAGATTTTTGGCCAGTGAGCGGGGTTCATCTCGATGTCTGCGGTCCGTGCCAACCAGCTGGGAGCCGGACACGTCACTGGGAACCGGGTCTGTCGGGACCTGCAACTCATCGCCATCTCTCTATATGAATAGAGGCTTACATGCTCACCAACGGAGATTTATTCGTCACAAACGCTCCTTGGATGAGCGCAATTTAATCTACATCCCGCTGAATATGGATATGAAAGTTGATAAACTGTCATCTCTGCGCATGGCCCTCCTCAACGTTCGTTCCATCAGTAACAAGTCATTTGCTGTGAACGAATTGTTCACAAAGGAATCTCTTCACTTCATGTTTTTAACTGAAACATGGCAACAAAGTTTGGATTTTGTTCACCTGCGGGAGCTCTGTCCAGGAAACTGTTCGGTGCTTGCAACTCCCAGAGAAGGGCGCAGAGGAGGTGGACTGGCAACCATGTTTAAAGACACTTTCTCCTGCAGACTGGTAAAACCACCTACTTTTTCTACTTTTGAACTTCAAATAATTAAAGTTGGCTCTTTTAATTTATTTTACTGTATTTTGGTATACAGACCTCCTGGCGCAGCCGGAGAGTTTTTATCAGAATTTACTGAGCTGCTGTCTACTATCATCAAGCTGGAGAAAATTATAATTTTGGGTGATTTCAATTTACATGTAGATGATGATTCTTGTAAAGCAGCAGTTGATCTTATCTCTATTACTGAGTCTTTTCATTTTACTCAGCATGTTCATGTACCCACACATTGCAAAGGTCATACTTTGGATCTTCTTTTTTCCTTTGGCCTCAACATTGATCTTGTTTGTGTAGAGGACATATTTTTCAGTGATCACAGTTGCTTATATTTTAATTTGTCCTTCAGCACTGATCCTGCTCCTCCTAGTCGCTTGATCCAAAAAAGAATAATAACTGAGCACACAGCCAAAACTTTTATTTCGCATTTTGATCCTTCACATTTAGTTTTTAACTCATTGAATGTGGACCTAGCAGTATCATGTTTTAATGCTTACTGTACTGATCTCTTGAATTTAATTGCACCTTTGAAACAAAGCACTGTTCGTGGTACAAACTCTCCTTGGATTAATAATGAAATCATGTCACTGAGGAGATTATGTCGGAAAACAGAACGTTTATGGAAACGTACTGACTTAGAGGTTCACAGGCTTCATTTAAAAGACTTAATCTGTTCATTAAATGAGATGATTAAGAATGCAAGATCAAATTATTTTGCTAATCTCATCAAATCAAAAGGACGAAATCCAAAAATCTTATTTGACACGATCAAAAACATTGTTTCTCCGATGTGTTCGCTTCAAAGTAATTTTAATTATGCTGATTGTAATTTGTTTTTAAAATTTTTTATTGACAAAGTTGCTAACATCAGAGCTGGTATCTTACCATCAACATCCAGTTATGTGGACCCTCAACCGTTGACCTTGACGACATGGTCCTCTTTTGACCCAGTGTCCGTTAAGGACATTTCTGATCTTTTGACACACATGACAATGTCATCGAGTCCACTGGATGTTCTTCCATCATCTCTTTTTAAAGATGTTTTTGATTTTATTGGTCCCAGTGTAGTCAGCCTGATAAATTTATCTCTTAGTTCTGGATCTGTACCTCAATGTTTTAAAACTGCTGTTGTCTGTCCTCTGTTAAAAAAGCCTAACCTGGACTGCACTCTGCCTGAAAATTATAGACCCATTTCTAAACTTCCTTTATTGTCGAAAATCCTTGAGAAGGTTGTAGCTCAACAACTGAACTTTTATATTGAGGACAATGATCTTTTGGACAGTTTCCAGTCTGGTTTTCGTAGACTGCATTCCACAGAATCTGCATTACTAAAAGTTTCTAGTGATGTGTTGATGGCAGCTGATACTGGACATTACACTGTGTTTGTTGCTTTGGACTTGACTTCAGCATTTGATACAGTGGATCACACTGTTCTCATTAACAGATTATGTGACCTGTTTGGTATTTCTGGTACGGTTTTAAATTGGTTCAATTCTTATTTATCTAATAGGTCTTTTACTGTTTTCATGAACAATGTTCATTCTGACGTTTCTGATCTGCCCTATGGGGTGCCCCAGGGTTCAGTTTTGGGCCCGATCCTCTTTTTATTGTACCTACGCCCATTAGGCTTTATCTTAAATAGCTTTAGTAACGTCTCATACCATGTGTACGCTGATGACATTCAATTGTATTGTTCATTTCGACTGTCTGAATTCTATAAATTGACTGAACTCAGTAACTGCCTATCAGCCATTAAGATATGGCTTAATGACAACCACCTGCAGCTAAATGCTAACAAGACTGAAACGCTTATCGTTGCTCCGGATGATAAAATCATTGAAATTAAGAAGCATCTTGGGTTCTTAAACCTTGCGAACAAAAACAACCTCAGATATCTGGGTGTTCTCTTTGACAGCTCTCTGTCAATGGACAATCATTGCAAATTGTTAGCTCGAAACAGTTTTTATCATTTAAGGAATATTTCTAAGCTACGTGCTATTGTTTCACAAAAGGAATTAGAAATGATTGTCCATGCATTTATTTCTTCTCGCCTAGACTATTGCAACGGCCTTTTAGTGGGGATTAGTAAATCCTCCATAGCTTCCCTTCAATCTGTGCAAAACGCTGCAGCCAGGCTTTTGACTAGAACCCCCAGAACAGCTCATATCACTCCGGTTCTGGCCTCTCTACACTGGCTCCCAGTTCATTTTAGGTCACATTTTAAAATTTTATTATTAACTTTTAAAGCATTACATGGTGAGGCTCCTAAATATTTATTGGACCTTTTGAAGCCTCTTTGTCCATCTAGAACTCTGAGGTCTTCCAATAAGCTACTGCTGACAGTTCCGAGAACTCATTTTAGAACTCGTGGCGATAGAGCATTTGAAGTGGTGGCTCCGAGGCTCTGGAACGCTCTCCCTATAACAATACGCTGCTCCGAGTCAACAGCTGCATTTAAAAACAGTCTTAAGACTCATCTCTTCAGACAGGCGTTTGGTTAACTTTGTACATTGTTTTTAGAGCTAGTTATGTTTTACCTTTTTGTATAGTATCTCTGTGATTTTATGATTTTATTTCTGTGATTTTATAATTTTATGATTTTATTTTTCCTCCTGTGAAGCACTTTGTGACTCTCATGTCTGGGAAATGTGCTATATAAATAAAAATTACTTACTTACTTACTTACTAATCTGCAAGCGGGCAAGAGCCGTTCGAATGACGGCTGTCACAGACTCCTCCGTATTGTCCTGGGTGGCAATGGAGTCGGACTCCGACACCTCGGAGCCCAGCCCCGAAAGGTCCTCATGGAAGTGGGTGCCAGAGGCCGCCAGCAAAACAGCATCGTCAGCGACCAATGCTTCATCTCGCTCGGGAGGGAGCGCCCTGTCCCAGTCATCATCAGTCTGAAAGGACCGGAGGAGAGCCTTCATGTGGGCCAGCTCGGCAGTGAGGTGATCCACTCTCGTGGACAACCTGTCCGTATCGGGCCCTCTGGCTTGCTTCGCCGGCCGCGAAGGTGCTGCCACAGCAGGCCGTTTGCTCACTGCCTGACCCGGCGGCAATGCACTATGTGGCGAAGCACCCGCCCCGTCGGTAGGCTGCTCCAGCACATCCAACTGCTCCAGTCTGACCGACAAAGGCATGATGGCACAGTTGGGGCAAGCGTCATCCGACAACGCCTCTCGGAGATGCTCCACACCGAGACAGGAGGGACACAAGTCATGTCCGTCCTCGGGCTGAAGCGACGTCAGACAGGACGTGCAACACAAAGGTTGCAGCATCATGCTCGAGAAGCGTTAGCAGTCAGCCACCAAGAGGAGTTAAGCACGAGCAGAAAACAAATGAGTTCTTTGCTCGGTTTGAGGCAAGTAACAGCACCCCTGCACATAAACTCCCCCCCTCTCCTGATGGCCAGGTGCTGGCGCTGTCCTCAGACAGCGTAAGGCGATCATTCATCAAGATTAATGCCCGGAAGGCCTCTGGTCCTGACAACATACCTGGTCGTGTGCTGAAGGACTGTGCAGGGGAACTCGCAGCGGTCTTCACGGACATCTTTAACATCTCACTGAGCCAGGCCATCGTCCCCACCTGTTTCAAAGCCACCACCATCATCCCTGTCCCAAAGAAGGCAACGCCCGCATGCCTCAATGACTATCGCCCAGTAGCACTCACCCCCATCCTGATGAAGTGCTTTGAACGGCTAGTCATGAAAAGCATCACATCTGTCCTCCCTGCCTCCCTGGATCCCTTCCAATTTGCATACCGACCTAATCGCTCAACCGACGATGCCATCTCCTCTGCCCTCCACACAGCTCTCACACATCTGGACACGAAGGACTCTTATGTTAGAATGCTGTTCATCGACTTCAGCTCGGCATTCAACACCATCATCCCCCAACAGCTCATCCTTAAACTGGACAGTCTGGGGCTGAACACCTCAATGTGTAACTGGCTGCTAGACTTCCTGACCGGGAGACCACAGACAGTACGGATCGGGAGTAACACATCTAGCACCATCACATTGAACACAGGGGCCCCACAAGGATGTGTGCTGAGCCCCCTTCTATTCACCCTGCTAACACACGACTGCACACCATCGTACAGCTCCAACCACTTCATCAAGTTTGCGGACGACACAACAGTGGTAGGTCTCATCAGCAACAACGATGAGACGGACTACAGGAACGAGGTGAGCCGCCTGGCCTTGTGGTGCGGACACAACAATCTCACTCTCAACGTGGAGAAGACAAAGGAGATTGTTGTGGACTTCAGGAAGAGGGATGCCCAACATGCCCCTCTGACCATCAACAGCACCGCAGTGGAGAGAGTAGACAGCACCAAGTTCCTGGGAGTGCACGTCTCAAGGACCTGTCCTGGAGCAGGAACACTGCATCACTGGCCAAGAAGGCTCACCAGCGTCTCTACTTTCTCCGCAAGCTGAAAAGGGCTGGAGCTTCAACCCCCATCATGTGCACCTTCTACAGAGGTGCCATAGAAAGTGTCCTGACAAGCTGCATCACTGTGTGGTTTGGTGCATGTACTGCATCCTGCCGCAAGAGCCTCCAGCGCATCGTGAGAGCAGCTGAGAAGATCGTCGGCACCTCCTTCCCCTCACTGCAGGACTTACACAGCAACCGCCTCACTCGGAAAGCCCTCTGCATGGCAGGTGATCCCACACACCCACTACACAGCTGCTTCAGACTGCTGCCATCAGGGAGGAGACTGAGGAGTCTCCAGGCTCGAACCAGCAGACTGAGAGACAGCTCTGTTCATCAGGCAGTCAGAATGCTAAACACTCTGCCTGCTCTGCCTCCCCTCCCATTTGAACTGCCTTAACACAAAAAACTTTCTCACACATTACCACACAACACAAAGATTTTAACACTGGACTCTGTGTCATCAAACGGGTTATTCACTAAACTCTCGGTCATGTGCTCATTCAGTTTGCACTACTTCTCATATTTGCACTAATGTTTGTATTACATCACTGCCTATAGTCATACTACTGTTTACATTCACTGTTTACATACACTGTTTACATTTATTAATACTGTTTACATTTATTACTACTGTTTACATTTATTACTACTGTTTACATTTACACTACTTTTATATCTACACTACTGCTGATACATATACAGTATTCTCTGACCAGCCTTATTTAAGGATGCCCAATGTGCCTTACTGCATATGCCACTTTTGCCTCTATACCAACATCAACTACTACCTCATACATATACTGTGTACATTAACTCATATGCTGCTTTGCCACTCTTTGCAAATGTCAATGCTAGAACCTTCAGTTTATTTTATAGATATACTTTTTATACTTTTTTATACTACTATGCAAAAACTCAGGACAGTATTACACTTTTATTATTTCATTTTATGCTTATGTTCATTAAATGTTTAGTGTTTTAGTGTTGGTGTAAATTTTCATACTTTTATACTACTATGCAAAAACTCAGGACAGTGTTACACTTTTACTATTTTATGCTTATGTTTATTAAATGTTTCAGTGTTTTAGTGTTTAAATGGTTACTGTTGCACCGAGGGACTGAGAGAAACGCAATTTCAATCCTGTGTATGTCCTGTACATATTGCAGTTCTGACAATAAAGTTGACTTTGACTTTGACTTTGAAAACGCCACTGGCGACTCCGTTAGCAGGGAGAAAAACCAAACGTCACTGGTGAAGTCAGCTAAAGTACAGAACTCTGTGCGAGCGTTGACACCACTGGTGAGCTGAAATGACAAACAATAGACAACTCAGTGCGAGCGAAAACGCTACTGGTGATTCACATAAAACAACCAGGACGGAAGATGAACTCAACACGGGTAAACGCCACTGGTGAGTCAGATAACAATCAGGTGAATTAACTCAAACACGAGCAGTAAACGCTACTGGTGAGTTGGATAATAATCAGTAAGACAAATTTAAACACGAGCAGTAAACGCTACTGGTGAGCTGAATAAACGGCAAACAGAAAAAACTCCACGCTAGCGAAAACGCTACAGGTGAGTCACATAAACAACAGAAGTTAAACACCACGCCAGCGAAAACGCTACAGGTGAATCATATAAACAACAAGAACAGAAGATTAACTCCACGCGGGCGGAAATGCCACCGCTTTGAAAGTAAAAAAGAGCAGAACTTACCAGTTGTCATCAAAGCGACCGAAGAACCGGTAAGGATGAAAACAGCTCGTGCAGCCCTGGAGTGCGAGACTTACCCGCAACTCCAACCAAAGTTGGTCCCGTGGCTACTAGCAACAAGCAGTTTTCAGGAAAGCAGTGTGGTACACACCGAAGCAATCAGCTTCACACACCACACGTTGTACTCGCATACAAACCTGCGCGCGAGAAGAATGAAGGGACTGGGTCCCGGATGTGACGTGCCTATATAGAGTCACGCGGGTCCCCGGCAGGTCACGGGGTGACGTTGTTGTCATTTGTACTCAACATGTGCATGCGCAAGAATGCTAATTTGTGCTTGAAGCACCGCCTCTGGCGGTCAGGAGGGATGAAATAGAACCAGTTCTGCTGCATCTCCACTAGTGAAACTGGTTCTTCCATCGAGGGTAATTTCTCCAAAAGATCATCCTGAACTCTTGAATTGTTTAAATCCCAAAAATCAAGACTATTCAGTTCCTGGACCACTTCAGGCCTGTTGTCCTCACTTCTTTAGGAATGAAGTCATTCAAAGAACTGGTTCAGGAGACCCTCTCACCAAAAGTTGAAGATCATTTGGACCCACTTCAATTTGCTTATCATTCATGTAGAGGAGTGGAGGACCCAACAGGAACTATTTTAAATATGATTTAGGACACCTTGAAGGTACAAAAACATTTGTAAGATTGTTTTTTATTGACTTTTCATCTGTTTTTAATCACGCATGTTACATGTTATCAGAGCAACTACAATGTCTGTACGGTCTGGACTCTGCCCTCATCTGTTGGCTTGTGGACTTTGTAACTGTTCGATCTCAGAGAGTGAGGGTCAACAGGGTTCTCTCTGATGTCCTTCTGTCCTCTACCGGTTCTACTCAGGGCTGTGTTCTTTCACCACTTTTATTTTATATACAAACTATGGTCACAACCGGTTCCCACTAGGGATGCGCAATATAACCGGTACACGGTATAAACGATATAAATTTAGCCTACGATAGAGATCTGTCTTCTACCGGCTAACCGCAGAAAATCACAGTTGTCAGATTTAATATTTACTTTTTTTAGTTTAAAACTGTGCATAAGTGGTGTTGAAGTGTACAATCAGAGTTGTCAGAGTTAATCGATACTTTTTTTGTGTTGAAAACTGTGCGTAAGTGGTGTTAAAGTATTTTCTTCGAGCGCTAAGTATCGAAGCTATAAGCTAACTACACCGGGCTTGCCGTAGTTTTGCCATATGGACGCATGCGCAAAACGCTGCGTTCCGTCGAAAGGTTGTTTTTTTTTGGTCTAAAGATAAAAAAAGCGATGGTCAGCTTTAGAGAAACCTGCCCTCTGATCTGTGAACAGAACTCTGTGTTGTGTGATTTTACTGCGAGACCCTCTGGTCAAAGCCACAGAGGATGGCTTGTTAGCTCGCCTTAAAGCTGAAGGAGACGCCCTCTAGAGGGTTGGAGTGTGAAGTGTTTTCAGTGTAAAATACAACATATTCTTTAGTTTAAAACTTATGGCTAAAGCTACACAAGATATATTTTGCACTGTTTTGCACTACAAGAAAGAAGCCTAATGCTTGAGTTGTTAATTATTTAAAAACTCTCTGGACCTAGTAGTGAAATTTTCTTAATAGAGATTATTTTGTGGTATAGCAGTTTTCAAAATAAATTATGGCAAAAGGACACCATATGCTTTTTTTTTTCTTTTGCAAGTTTTATACCAAAAACATATTGCAATATATATCGTTATCGCCACCCTTCACAATACATATCGTGATATGAATTTTAGGCCATATCGCACATTCCTAGTTCCCACAGCGTTAGATCTTAAAGTTTGTTGAAGACTTTGTCATCCTGTCTCTTCTCAGCAGTGATGACCCAGACCCTGGACCTGTGGTCGGGGACTTCACTGAATGGTGTGAGTCTTCCTTTTTAAAGTTAAATGTTTCTAAGACAAAGGAGATGATCATTGATTTTAGAAAAAGTCTCTTTGTTGCAGCTCCTGTGGTTATTAACGGTGAAGCTGGTGAGGTGGTGCCTCATTATAAATATCTGGGAACTGTTCTTGATGACAAAGTGACCTTTGACCCCCATGTGACCTCAGCTTGTAAGAATGTCCACCAGAGAATGTATTTTCATCAGCAACACTGAGGTTTTAACGTTGATTCTATTTTCATGAGAATGTTTTATTCATGTTTTATTGAGTCTCTTTTAACTCTCACCTTCATCTGTTGGTTTGGATTTTTAACATGTAAGAACAGGAACAAACTGTTGGGGATTGTCAGGATGTGCAACAAAACTGCTGGCATAGTCCTAACGAACCTCACTGACCTACAGAACCTCACTGACCTACACAAGGCGAGGTCAGTGAACAAGGCCGGGCTGATTCTGGCAGATCCTGATCATCCACGCCATGGTGAGTTCAGGTTGCTTCCATCTGGACGCAGGTATCTGCTGCCCAGATGTAGACCGAACAAACTGAACAACTCATTCATCCCTGGAGTGATCAGACTTTATCAATGAAGAGATGATTTCTGTTATTTTAATGTCTCAGTGTCTGGTCTAGTACAGATGTTTTATGTGACTACTGACTGAAACTAATTGTCTCTTGGGGATAATAAAGATTCTTGAACTTGAAGGTTTCACTCTGGATCTTTGAACCTTCAGAGTCTCTGCAGCAGTTTGTGTGTTCAGAGCTTCTTCAATGGTTTTCTTCAGGGATTCATGTGATGTGAAGAACAACATGTTTGTGTTTCAGAGGTCAGAACCTCAGACAGAGAGCAGAACCTCCAGGACCCAGCTGTCTGTCCATGAAGAGTGACATGTCCAAAGGACTTCCTCCAGACCTCAGTGAAGAACCTGGACCCTCAGACACAAAGTAAGACAGTTGTTGCTGATTTAGACTGAATCTTCTTGTCTTCAATAGTTTAGTTCAAGAACCTGCAGCAATAATTCAGAGCACAGCCTGAAAGTCAGTGAGGTTCTGGTTCCTGTCTCTGATGGTTCAGGAGGTTCTAGTGGATGGATGTGAACAAGATGACAAAGCCTGTTTTTATTTTACAGAAAAGAGCTGTGAGAATTATTTTAGGAAAACCTTATTGTCATCCATCTAATACATTATTTAACCAACTTAAGTTATTGAAATTTTATGATTTGGTGGATTATAATATTTCATTAGTTATGTATAAAGCTCAACACAACTTACTGCCTCCAAACGTTCAAAAGTTTTTTGTCAAAAGAAGGTCTTGTTATAGTCTTAAGGGAACTGAGATTTTTGCAAAACCTCAGTATAGGACCAGTTCGAAAGGTCGGACTGTTTCGATACAGGGAATTGATTTATGGAACAATTTAGAAAACGATGTTAAATACGCTAAATCTATGCTTGTGTTTAAAAAAATGATTAAATCTAGGTTGTTAACAAAATACGAAAATCTTTAGTTAAATCGATTCTATTAGTAAGTATTTAGTCAAAAAATGAAGTTTTTTGTTCAATTACTAGAAAAACGTTGCATTAGTTAATTGTTTGGATTGAGTTTGCTTTTGTGTTTTTTTGTTTTTTGAAGAAAAAAAAGGGGCAGATACTATAAGATTATTTCTTCTCTCTGCCTCCTTTCATTTTATGTCTTTTATATTGTACACTGTATGTTTAAATGTTGTTTTTTATTTATGTAAAATGAATAAATTTAATAAAATAAAAAAAATAAAAATAAAAAGAGTTTTCTCCTCATCCTGGAGTCAGAGTGAAGCAGCAACCAGATGTTAGAACTGATCTGATCAACACTTCCTGTTGTTCCACTTCTTCATCACTAAATGTCTTCACAGAGGGAGGAAGAGGAGTGGTGTTTGTGAGGAGGAGCAGCTGTCCTGCTGTTCTTTGTGTCAGGACGTCCTGAAGGATCCAGTCTCTACCAGCTGTGGACACTGGTTCTGCAGACGCTGCATCACCTCATACTGGGACCAGTCTGCTTCATCAGGACCCTCCTCCTGTCCCCAGTGTGGACAAAGACCCAGAAGCAGAAGTGGACAGCAGACAGCCAGTCAGAGCAGCTGTGTCCAAGGTAAGACATTTGTGTCCACCTGTTGTCTTCATCCAGACACATTGTTGTGTGGGACAGAATGAAGATTGAAGATGATTAGAAAGATCCTTCAGATTGAAGCACCAATCAGAATGTTGGAGTTTCTGCTGCAGCATTCACATCTGCTCTGTGTCACATTTTTCACCAGATGTTGGTCTGCAGGAGGTCTTAGAGGAACATCAGATCAGTCTGAGGAGGAGATGTGAACGTGTGACTGAAGGAAGTGATGAACCAGGAAGTAGAACCCTCCTCAACAGCATCTACACTGAGCTCTACATCACAGAGGGACAGAGTGAAGAGGTTAATACCCAACATGAGGTGAGGCAGCTGGAGACAGCTTCCAGGACCAAGAGCCTCCAGGAGACTCCAATCAGGTGCCAGGACATCTTTAAAGCCTTACCTGAGCAACATGGATCCATCAGAGTGGTTCTGACCAACGGCGTCGCTGGCGTTGGAAAAACCTTCTCGGTGCTGAAGTTCACTCTGGACTGGGCCGAGGGCTTGGAGAACCAAGATGTGAGCGTGGTGGTTGTGCTTTCGTTCAGGGAGCTGAACTTGATCAGAGATGAGCAGCACAGTCTTCTCACGCTGCTCCATGTTTTCCATCCAACATTACAGAAGGTCCCAGCAGAGAAGCTGGCTGTCTGGAAACTTCTCTTCATCTTTGACGGCCTGGATGAAAGCAGACTCCACCTGGACTTCACCAACAGTCAGCTGCTTTCTGACGTCACCCAGAAGTCCTCGCTCAACGTGCTGCTGACAAACCTCATCAAGGGGAACCTGCTGCCCTCGGCTCTGGTCTGGATCACTTCCAGACCTGCAGCAGCCAATCAGATCCCTCCTTCATGTGTGGACAGGCTAACAGAAGTACGAGGCTTCACTGACGCCCAGAAGG
>JBBPBX010050127.1:0-10745 GCA_038048925.1 Garcialebias charrua | reverse complement strand
GTATATATGTATATATATATATATATATATGTATATATGTATATATGTATATATATATGTATATATATATATATATATATATGTATATATGTATATATATATGTATATATATATATATATTTATGTTTATATATATATATTTATATATATAGTTGCTTTACCAACATTGCTCCATGTACAGTGTTCAATAAAATTATTAAATGAATGTTTGCAAGAAGCAGCCACAAACCTTGTTTATTTGTTACATAGTAGAAGCTGTACAGTAGACAGTTCAGCACGGATTACGCTTGAATTGTTTTAGTGAGTTAATATCCTTTTCCATTGCTTTTATTAATGCCAGGGGTATTAGCAATAAAGTAAAGAGGAAACCTTTTTCTTTTCAAAATAAGGGAGCAGATTTTTATTTTATCCAAGAAACACATGCTACAGGAACAGATGCAACATTCTGGAAGATTCACTGGGGGAAACAGATGTGGTTATCTTTCATTAGCAATAGGTCAGCAGGGGTCGCTGTTCTACACGGGAAATTCAGAGGAAGCATTGTACAGCAATTTAATTCAAAATTTAATTCAATTCGGTTTATACACAGACCCGTTTCAAAAAATTAGAATATCATGGAAAAGTTGTTTAACTTCCATAATTCCATTCAAAAAGTTATTATTTAATAGATGATAGATTTAGTGCCCACCATTTAAATGGGGAGTGGTGGGCAGTGGTTGGAGACGGTGGGCCTGTGAGCGGAAGATCGCCGGTTCAAGCCCCGGTACTGACAACATTAAAAAAATGTGGGTGGAAAAAGGTGAAACACCCACACCTGCCTCCATCCTCATTTGCCCTACTCTGGGCCCCTGAGCAAGGCGCTTAACCCCCACCATCTGCTCCCTAAACAGGTCTCTCTTGAAAATGAGTTCTCGTGACTCAATGAGACTACCTGTATGAATAAAGGGCAAATGAAAAATAAATAAATAAAATGATTTCAAGTATTTATTTGTTATTTTTACATAATTTGGGCTTCCAGCTCATGAAACCCATGAAAACAAAGATTTAAAAAAATTAGAATAATGTGAAGACATGGTTTTGCAGAAAAAAGAAAGAAATTAGGATCCCAACAAATCAATCAAAATATGGTACTTTCAAAATGATATGTCATTCTTCAATACTTGGTTGGGAATCCCTTTGCCTTACTATTATAAATAGTAGTACTGTATTGTGACAAGTGTGGTCCCCGATGTTTTCAAACATCCGTTAATAAAGAAACCCGGACTTGACCCTTCTACTTGCTCTAATTTCAGGCCAATCTCGAAACTTCCCTTCTTGTCCAAAATCCTGGAGAAAGTCGTTTTCATTCAATTAAATAAGTTTTTGAATGAAAACAAAATTTTCGAGATTTTTCAGTCTGGTTTTAAGCAGCTCACAGCATTGAAACAGCATTAGTGAAGGTTTGTAATGATATTATGTAATCAAATGATTCTGGTCAGTTTGTGGTACTTGTACTCCTGGACCTTACTGCTGCTTTTGATACTGTTGACCACAGTATCCTTATTCCGGTAGGACAGGCAGCGCCTTGCATGGCAGTCTACCGCTACCGGTGTATGAATGGGTGTATGAATAGGTGTATGGTTCGTACTGTGAAGCGCTTTGGGGCCCCTCAAAGGGGGCTGGAATGCTATATAAGTAAGCTTCATTTACCATTAAGCTCCATTATATCACGGCTGGAGCAGTGGGTTGGGATTACAGGTGCTGCATTAGATTGGTTCTGCAGCTGCTCATACCTGAGTGGCAGGAGCTTTTGTGTCAAGGTTGGAAATGTCTCTGCCTCATTGCCTCTCTCTTGCGGGGTCCCACAGGGTTCAATTCTTGGACCCCTTCTTTTCTCACTCTATTTGCTCCCACTGGGGTCTATCCTGAGGAAACATGGTCTTTCATTCCACTGTTATACTGATGACTGTCAGATCTACCTGCCTGTGAAACCAGCAAGTGCTTGCTCCTTTCTCCTTCTGTTAAAATGTCTGAATGACATTAAGGCCTGGATGGCTTCAAATTTTTTAAGTTTCAATGATGAGAAGACTGAAGTCATTGTCTTTAGCCCTAGCTCAACTGCCGCCTCTGATCTTGTCAACCTGGACTCTCTTCAGCCATATCTTAAGCAGTCTGATAAAAATCTTGGGATGGTTTTAGACTCTGATTTCAAGTTTGACAAACAAATCAATTCTGTTCTGCAAAAAAGCTTCTTCCAATTAAGACAGGTAGCTAAGCTCAAGCCAGTGTTGTCCAGACCTGACCTTGAGAAGCTGATCCATGCCTTTATCACGACCCGTTTGGACTATTGTAATGTACTATATTATGCTGGGGTCAGCCAGGCCTCCATCTCACGTCTCCAGCTCGTCCAGAATGCTGCTGCTCGACTCTTAACCGGAACTCACAGGTCTGAACACATCACACCAGTTCTGTCCTCCCTTCACTGGCTCCCTGTGCGGTCCAGAATAGTCTTTAAGATTCTTCTGTTGACCTTCAAATGCCTAAATGGCCTCACACCCCTTCCTTTACCTCTCCGAGCTACTGGAACCATACACTCCCTCCCGGTCCCTGAGATCATCAGATCAGCTGCTTTTGGCTGTTCCTAAAACAAGACTGAAGCTCAGAGGAGATCGGGCGTTTTCAGTCATGGGCCCCAAACTCTGGAACAACCTGCCCCCCAACATCAGACAGGCCACTTACCTTCATACCTGTCAAGTTTTGGATTTAAAAATCAGGGAAATTTTCTGCCTGGTACGCCGAGCCATCCCACTAGCCCAGGGATCTGCAACCTTTATGATCAAAAGAGCCATTTCTGCCCCTTTGTTCACTAAATTAAACGTTTCCGGAGCCACAATACCTGCTACAACTGGGATTCTCAACTGGTGGCCCACAGACCACTTTAAGTTTGTTAGAGGACAATTTTCTGACCTGTAGTTTTCTGGCCATTGTAAAGCTGAAAATATCTAATGATTTGTTGATATTTTTACATTTTAAGACTAAAAAAGACCAGATTATCATAAAGAAGGAAAAATAATGTGATCTTTCCCAATTAAAAAATAAAATAATGAACTATGCAGGTCTAGGTAAATTATTTTAATTGTGGAAAAATTAAATATCCTACTTCGAATAAATAAAGTTAACTTATGTTTTACTCCTTCTATTAGTTCTAGTATTCACACATTTGCAAAGGAAATGACAGGAAAAACTGCTAAAACTAGCCCTTTTTGTTGTTATAAGAACAAATAAAATTCAGTTTAAAGTTAGTTTTGATCAAAGCTTGGAAGAGCCACTGCTGAGGGACCAAAGAGCCGCATGTGGCTCCAGAGCCGCAGGTTGCAGACCCCTGCACTAGCCCAACCAAAGTCCAGGACCCCTTACATTTTAAGACAGGTTTACAAGAAATCTAAAATAACTACCTATCAGCCTCTTTCAAACCAGTTATGTGATCACAATCTGATAGGCCTACCTTTGTGCTTGACGGATTTTTCATGCTGACGGACATCGTTCCTTCCCCCATGAGAGACACTAAAGTCGCAGTTACAAATCTTAAAAAACGCGTAATAAACTTTAGGAAAGTAAATTCGCTGTCCCATTTTTCAACATATTTACACGAAGTCTTAACTTTTTTGGCAGGGACGCGTCCTCTCTCGTTACTTCTCGTTACATCCATCTCTGTGTTTTTCCGGGTTTGTTCTCGACCGCGCCAGCCCTAACATCGCGAGAACTGCCACCGAGGCTACTGCAGGTGGCAGTTCTCGCGAGGCTAGTGACAGAGGCACCGGAATGTTTTTTTTTTTTTTTAAATAATATTATAATACGGGAGATTTCCGGGAAAATAATAATTCGGGATGACGACGGGAAAGAGGGGTAAAATACGGTAGTTTCCCGGCCAAAACGGGAGACTTGACAGATATGCTTCCCTTCCTCAGTTCAAATATCTGCTAAAAACTCATATGTTCTCACAGGCATTTCTCACAGTGTGAGTTGTTCTGGTGTTTTCATTTGTTTTTTGGTTTGTTTTTTGTTCTGTGCTTCTACGTTTTAAATGATTTTATTAATTCTTCAGTATTATCAATAGTGTTTGGTATTTTTTAATTCATTTGACTCCCATTGTTGTTGTTGTTAAGCACTTTGATAACAGTTTCTGTTTTAAATGTGCTCTACAAATAAAGTTGACTTGACTTGATGTTTTATGATATTCTAAATTATTTGCAGGTTCGCTGAAAGATTGGCACGGTATTTAGAAAAAACAAGCACAGACTATCAAAATGATGTCATTTATTAAAAGAACTGTGACAGATGAAGGAAAAAGTGAAACAGACATACAATTTGTACAATCACCTCAGATGTACAGTTCAAACTCAACAAACTGTTATTTGCTAGGATCAGTGGCCCTCATTCACAAAAATGTTCATATTTTTATCCTAAATTTCTCCTACTTTTGTCGTACGAAGCGTTCGTACGAACAGGCCACGTCAGATTCAACAAACTCTTCTATTCTCAGGAAACGTGTGTAAATGCAGTGCGCACATATAATGAATCCCACCTTTTCTATCCACCTGCGCGTGCTCGCGGAGAGGTCATTTACATAATTCCCACCCCTCAAAACACCATATAAGGCCACGTTTCCTGCCTTTTGACAGCAGGAAGTGTCCATTCATTCTAAATCAAGAAGTAAAAAGATCTTCACGCGTTCGGAGATTGTAGTTCTGCTCTGCACCGCTACCTCCCACCCTCGCAAGTGTCGGATGGTCAAATATTTTTAATTTTAGTGTACTGTGTTACATTATAGTTTCACTTATTCAGAAGAGCTGTGGCGCACCGCTACCCCCCACCCCCCCGCAAGTGTCGGATGTGTTTTTGAACAGAAGCATTTTAAAATGTCTCGAAACTACAGTTAACTTCATATTAATATTGTAGTGCATATGTTGTGTCTCCCGTGGGTCGTACAGTATCAGAAATCAAGAATAAATGGTTTGATCTGAAAATGGCTTCAAACAAACGTCTCGCCGCAGCACGGACAGGAGGTGGTCAAGGAATAGTCTGCGAGATGGATGGACAATAAATGCCACGCTGCGCAGACGCATGCCAACATGTTTTGCAGCACAAATGAGTCATGCGCGCTCGTCATCGCGCAACCACATTCTGCAGGTTATATTTCGAATCAGATATAATAATCTATTGCTCCGATGGTGTTTGGCACAGCAGTCCAGCAATAGCATGAAAATCAGTCTTAATTCGTACTTGTTCTGCGGCGGTGTATGGGAATTTTATGTACCTGGGTGTTAATATGAGGAGCGGCTTTGATGACCAAGGGGAGCGCACGACTCACTGAAGCCTGCGCGACACACCAGACAAATTAAACTTAAAATTATAATTCTAATTCAAACAGAATAACCTATTGTCAAGAATAATTATGGTGCGTGATTTTTTTAAACCCAAAATATTTTCTAAATAACGAAATATGAAGTTATTAGTGAAGGAAATCCATCTGGATAACAGCGGACCGACTGCTCCTAAAATATACGACAGGTCTGGACCACACGTAAATTTTGTTCGTATCTGAAAAAAATCCTAGGATACGAAAACATTGTTGAATGCCACAAATGATCCTAAATCACTCGTACGCACAGTTTAAGAACAAATCTGTGCGTACGAACGGTTCGTGAATGAGGACCAATGTGTCACTTTAACCCCGCCACAAAAGAAACAGTAAAACTTAAATACACACTCACAAGGCATTGATGTTACAAGAATTCTCACCATGACACAGAGCCGGGAAGCCGCACGACTGAGATGAAAACCATACATCAATGACTGGACACCTGGATCAGAGGTTCTCAGTAGACTTCAAAAATGTTCATCTGAGCGCTCCTCATTTTATACCTTGTAGTGTGTGCATGCATGTGTGGATATGTGTGTGCGTGCGTGTGTGTTATGTCTTCACTCAAATATGTTTTTCAAGAGCAAAGCAGAGCAAAGCAGTACTAGGCACAGAAAGGAAAAAATGTCTTATCTCAAGGGTTTGTTGCATCTCTTACCAAGAAGGGCTACAAGGTCATGTGTAAGAAACTAGCTTAGTTTCCCCACATAACTGTGCCTGATAAAACATAATTGCAAAACCATGTTGAAAACAGAGTTCAGATTCAGTTTAAGGGTCAGGTTGACACTAAACTAGCCAGGCATATATGTAACTCACAAGTGTTGCAGAAAGCATTAACTCTTAGCATAAAAAATTGATAAACATTAGTCAGAAAACATTAATATTAAAAAACACTTATTTCATTCCATTCTCTGGTTACTGACTAATTTTGAAAATTTTCTCCTGTCACCTCATAAGGCAAGTATATCCCCGTCCAACTCTGCAAAGAAGTACACACCAAATCTAAAAAATGGACTCGGTCACCCTCACTTATAATCAATTCATATAGTCTGTTTCCATTAACCCAATAATCACATTGTCACATAATCACCCCCATCCTGATGAAGTGCTTTGAACGGCTAGTCATGAAAAGCATCACATCTGTCCTCCCTGCCTCCCTGGATCCCTTCCAATTTGCATACCGACCTAATCGCTCAACCGACGATGCCATCTCCTCTGCCCTCCACACAGCTCTCACACATCTGGACACGAAGGACTCTTATGTTAGAATGCTGTTCATCGACTTCAGCTCGGCATTCAACACCATCATCCCCCAACAGCTCATCCATAAACTGGACAGTCTGGGGCTGAACACCTCAATGTGTAACTGGCTGCTAGACTTCCTGACCGGGAGACCACAGACAGTACGGATCGGGAGTAACACATCTAGCACCATCACATTGAACACAGGGGCCCCACAAGGATGTGTGCTGAGCCCCCTTCTATTCACCCTGCTAACACACGACTGCACACCATCGTACAGCTCCAACCACTTCATCAAGTTTGCGGACGACACAACAGTGGTAGGTCTCATCAGCAACAACGATGAGACGGACTACAGGAACGAGGTGAGCCGCTTGGCCTTGTGGTGCGGACACAACAATCTCACTCTCAACGTGGAGAAGACAAAGGAGATTGTCGTGGACTTCAGGAAGAGGGATGCACAACATGCCCCTCTGACCATCAACAGCACCGCAGTGGAGAGAGTGGACAGCACCAAGTTCCTGGGAGTGCACGTCTCAAAGGACCTGTCCTGGAGCAGGAACACTGCAGCACTGGCGAAGAAGGCTCACCAGCGCCTCTACTTTCTCCGCAAGCTGAAAAGGGCTGGAGCTTCAACCTCCATCATGTGCACCTTCTACAGAGGTGCCATAGAAAGTGTCCTGACCAGCTGCATCACTGTGTGGTTTGGTGCATGCACTGCATCCTGCCGCAAGAGCCTCCAGCGCATCGTGAAAGCAGCTGAGAAGATCGTCGGCACCTCCTTGCCCTCACTGCAGGACTTACACAGCAAACGCCTCACTCGGAAAGCCCACTGCATGGCAGGTGATCCCACACACCCACTACACAGCCGCTTTAGACTGCTGCCATCAGGGAGGAGACTGAGGAGTCTCCAGGCTCGAACCAGCAGACTGAGAGACAGCTCTGTTCATCAGGCAGTCAGAATGCTAAACACTCTGCCTGCTCTGCCTCCCCTCCCATTTGAACTGCCTTAACACAAAAAACTTTCTCACACATTATCACTCAACACAAAGATTTTAACACTGGACTCTGTGTCATCAAACGGGTTATTCACTAAACTCTCGGTCATGTGCTCATTCAGTTTGCACTACTTCTCATATTTGCACTAATGTTTGTATTACATTACTGCCTATAGTCATACTACTGTTTACATTCACTGTTTACATTTATTAATACTGTTTACATTTATTACTACTGCTTTACATTTATTATTACTGTTTACATTTACACTACTTTTATCTACACTACTGCAGATACATATACAGCATTCTCTGACTAGCCTTATCTAAGGATGCCAAATGTGCCTTATGTGCCTTACTTCATATGCCACTTTGCCTATATACCAACATCAACTACCTCATACATATACTGTGTACATTAACTTATATGCTGCTGTGCCACTCTTTGCAAATGTCAACGCTAGAAACTTCAGTTTATTTTATAGATATACGTTTTATACTTTTTATACTACTATGCAAAAACTCAGGACAGTATTACACTTTTATTATTTCATTTTATGCTTATGTTCATTGGGTGTTTGGTGTTTTAGGGGTGTTTGGTGTTTCAGTGTTGGTGTAAATTTTCATACTTTTATACTATTATGAAAAAACTCAGGACAGTGTTACACTTTTTTTACTATTTTATGCTTATGTTTATTAAATGTTTTAGTGTTTAGTGTTTAGATGGTTACTGTTGCACCGAGGGACTGAGAGAAACGCAATTTCGGCCCTGTGTATGTCCTGCACATATTGCAGTTCTGACAATAAAGTTGACTTTGACTTTGACTTGACATCTTCAAATTTCCTGACATTCCGTCTTATCTATTTTAACAAAGGTCTATGTAGTTCCAGACCAATGATCTCTCATTATAATTTCAATCCTCATTCTAAGGCAGTGTTACAAACTAATCCAATTATTCTCACTTTATTAGTGTAGCCACATGTAAAAACCTTTCCCTGTTCAATATATGTGAACACTTTCAAATCGGACATCCAGACTTAGAAACTCAATCATAAGTTTTGGCACTGTGGACCCATTCAATGCGCATTTTTGAAAGGATCCAGAGAGACCCACAAGAAACGTGCAGAAATTGCCACCGTACCTCAGTCAGGCAGGTAAACAGTAATTAGTTAATCAATAAGTCTTGCTGTTCCAACTCTCACAAGTGTACAACATATATTCATAAAAAGGCACCTAGGTATTTTTGAGGACTCTTTCAGTGATGGCATAGTTACATTGAAAAAGTAACTTAGTTAAGTTACTGATTAGTCCTTGGGAAAAGTAACTTAGTTAAGTTACTGATTACTTGATTTGGAAAGTAACTAAGTTAGATTACTAAGTTACTTTATTAGTTACTTTCAGCAGCTGCTGACAAGAACTCTGTCACAATACATAAAATTTTAAATGTAAAATAATTACTAATAAAAAATATTCAAAAAACAATGGTCTTTCTTGACTTCATTAAACATAAATACTTGTTTTTATAAAACATAAAATTGTCTGAGTTCATTAAACATACATACTTTTGATAAAAAAATATAAGGTACCGGTAGTATTTCTTGATTTCAATATCATAAATGAAGGTTGAATGAATAAAGAAATACTTGCTTTATATAAAAAAAGTGTCTTTCTTTACTTCACTAAACAAATAATATTTTTACAACAAAGACTTATAAAATGTTTATTTTGAAAATGTGTCAAGAACAATACGTTTGTATAGGCCAGCTGTCACTCTTTCAGGGATGAAGATGTTCACATCCTTGATAGAGAGAAACAATGGTTTGAGAGAGGAGTAGGAGGCCATCTTTGTGAAAAGAAACCATCCATCATTAAACAGAGGTGGAGGCCTCCGGGTTCAACTGTCTACCTCTTACAATGCTGTTATTGCTAGTGTCACTCAGCCCTCTGTGAATAGCAAACAATCAGGGTGCTAATGATCCATTGTTAGGCTGATGGTCCTCCTTGATCATGTGAGCAGCTGGTTTTGGCTGTCATCAACAAACTGGTTGATCCACTGTGAGAGAGTGCTATTTATCCACCTTATTCCTGATTTCCCGCGACTACCCATAATTCATAGCGGAAGCCGGATCTGTACTTCCGCCCGCGGTCCCGCGCTATTGTTTTCTGTTGTGGTGAAACACACTTGCTAGCGATTTATTTATTTATTTACACATGTTACCTTTACCTGACGTAAATGGCAGCACATCAAAGGTGGATACGTTCCAAGGATGTTTTAAAAAGCTGCGAAGATAAGACGTTAACTGTCACTGCTCAGTCCGTGAGTAGTGACAGCTGACGTGAAGCACAGATAACCTCTTATCTCACTGCTCACGGACAGGCTGACTGGACACACTGTAGAAGGTACATGACTTATCTGATATCAGAATATTTAGATCACAGCCAGACATTAATATAGTCAGAGTTCAAGTCTGTGCTGTGAATGAAAGCAGACATTTAATATAAAATTTGTTGAAAATGTTACAAGTAAAATGTACAAAGTTGAAACACATGCTGTTTAATTAACAAGTTGATGATAAAGTAGTTATATATATTCTGCAATATTCAAAGACAAGATAATATGAAATATGTACATTTTTGTTTCATATTATCTTGTCTTTGAATATTGCAGAAAATATATAACTACTTTATATTACTTAATATGTACATTTTTGTTTTGAGAAAACCAAGTGTTGCCATTTAAAGAACCTGTTACATTGTGGTTGAATAAAACAAAAAAAGAAGTCATTTTTCAGTTGATTTCATACGTACACTATTACATAAGCTTTTCAACAAAAACATTCATGGTGTAGAGTATATATATTATATACAAAAGAGAAACATAGAAATTATTTACTCCATATCTAAAAATTTCTCCTCTCTCAGGTCGTAGAATCCCCAGCAGACTCCCAGTAGATGGATGGAAACTCGACGTTGTCCAGAGGCTTTGTGCAGTCTTACACAGCAACAAACGAGTTAAAATCCTCTATAAATAAATCTGCTGTACATTTACATTTGTTCTTTTTGTTGTTATTTCAATAATTAAAATACACTGTTCAATGTCTAA
>JBBPBX010050126.1:0-25101 GCA_038048925.1 Garcialebias charrua | reverse complement strand
AGCAGGTGTGGGTGCTTCACCTTTCCCACCCACATGTTGATGTTGTCAGTATGGGGAGTTGAACCGGCGACCTTCAGCTCACAGGCCCACCCACCTTCTCTAACCTCTGTGCCACCACTCCCCAGAAAACAAAAATAACCATAATATAAAGTATATTAAAAAAAATTAACAGTTTACAAATATCTAAAACGGGAGTTCTCAAACTTTTTTGTGTTCAGGGACCCTGTCATCACCCTCATGTTTATTAAATAATTTTCTTCAGTTTGTCTCTTAAATGCAATGGAAATATCTGTGTAACATTAATACTTAAGACCTGTTTTCTAACAGTGTTAATACAAGTTTTATACTTTTAAACATGGGGTGTTTGTCATTCAAGACACACTTCACTTTGTTTTTTTTATTTCAACTTGCAAAAATGACAGTTTTGAGAAAATTAACAGAATCAAAAACCACTTTAAAACTTTATCTATTTACATAATGAGTGTAAATGTATTGTCACATTTTCAAATTATTACAGAAAACTACATAATTTGAACAGAATCATAACAGCAGCAGTCAGACAAAGTACCAGGACTTAATCTATAAACTGACCGAAGCGGGTGGGGTTCTGTGGGTACTCCCTCAGAAATTCATGCATTCGTCCATTATCTTTTACCTGCTTCTTCCATTTTGGGTCACGGGGTTCACCTGTGCTCATGTCCCGCAATCACTGTAAAGAGGGCGGCGGAACTCCTGGACAGGTCTCCAGTCCATCACAGGGACACATAATTCAGAGTTATCAATCAGTCTAACATGCATGTTTTTGGTCTGTGGGAGGAAACCAGAGTACCCGGAGAAAACCCACACATGCACAGAGAGAACATGCAAACTCCACCCAGAAAGTCCCCCGGACCGGGATTTGCACCGGGGACCTGCTGACTGAGAGGCAGCAGCTCTACCAGTTGTGCCATTGTGCTGCCCCTTCCCTCAGAAATTTTTGAATAAATTAGAAGTGATTTCCTGCATTTTAGTGTATTTTAACAGGTTGCTAAACATCTACCTGCTTGTAAAAAATAGTATTAATAATATTTTTTTTCTTTTTTGCGTACTTCCAAGCACAGGCTTGCGGACCTCTGGTGGTCCGGGAACCCCAGTTTGAGGACCATTGATCTAAGATATACAGTAACAATAATTATACAATATGGTAGATTAACAGCCACAGAGCAGACAGCATCTAACATCCTCAGGGTAGAAGCTGTTCCTCAGTCTAGTGGTTCTACACTTAATGCTCCTCAACCTCCTTCCTGAGGGGAGTGGGGCAAAAAGTGTGTGTGCTGGGTGAGTGAGGTCTTTCATGATGCAGGTGGCTCTCTTCCTGCATCTGGAGGTGTAGATGTCTGTGATGGTGGGGAGCTGACTCCAACAGACTTCTGTGCAGCCTTCACCACTCTCTGCAAAGCTTTCATAAGTTGATGTTAGCACAAAATCTAAGACATTGTTTGTTAATTTTCTCTGATAAGTGAACCAGCTAATTGTCCTCATACAAATTATTTTTCAGACAAGGAAAAGTCAAGACAAGACAAGTGTGGGTACTTGCCAACATTAAGTAGTTCATGAGTTATTCAACAATGACTTTAGAAACACATTTCTTTTATTAGGGATGCAGCAAACAGTCTGCTGTCTTCACCTCAACTGGAGTTGATGAAGTGAGCAGGTCCGTCTCTCAGATGAGTCACCGTGGCTCAATGAGGCCAGCCTGCATAAATAAAGGTTGAATGAGTGGAATATCCACACCTGTGATGTGCAGCACAGTGGTTCAGGTGTCAGCTGCATCCAGAAGGTGAAGGATTGAACAGAGAGTGATGTGGAAAAGTCTGCACCTCCACCTGTCGGAGGCTCTGTGTCCGCACAGATTACAGGTGAATGAGTCTGTGAGGGCGGAGCAGGCAGATCTTTTGTCCTGCTTTGAGGAACTGTTCAGAGAAACATGCAGTTCATTACAACCCATGAGTGTTTGACTGATTGACAGTCTGTCTGTCTTTCAATTTGCTAATTTCAGGAACCACCCGTCATCTATTATCTTTACCGCTCTTTCCTTTTCGGGTCACGGGGGTCACTGGTGCCCATGTCCAGCTATCACTGTGTGAGTGGTGGGGGACACCCTGGACATGTCTCCAGTCCATCACAGGGACACACAGAGACAAACAAGACAACCATTCACTCTCTCACTCACACCTAGGGACAGTTTAGAGTCACCAATCAGTCTAACATGCATGTTTTTAGTATGTGGGAGGAAACATGATCTAGTGACATTCTTGCTGAGAGGCAACGACTCAAAAAAACCGTGTCACCTATTTCAGGATCCAGTGACCAGATTTGAATGAAACTCTGAGAAAATAATCACTGGAGGAACATCTACAAAGGATTACCATTTGCAGTTAATCCCATTCAAGATGGCCGCCACGAGTAGTCGTCCTCATCAAACACATCAATGTTTTTGCCTGAGCCCATCTGAAATACACTGAGCTCTAATTTGGTGTGGTAGAAGCTGATGTTGTTTGCAATGCTGCCAATCACTACCGAAGTCGACGGTGTGTGTTTGTAAGCAGAGGCCGAAACGTTTCTATAAAAAAGAAACTGTCCAGATGACCCGACTGACAATTATTGGAAAGTATCTGATGAACCTCAGGATAGATTTGAATGAAACTTTTAGACAACATTCATTGTGTGTACATCTACAACTGATTCAGTCTGAACTTGGTTCAACACACAGCCAGCTGACCTTTGAGATGCAAAGATGGCTAAAACTCAGGCAAATTTACCAGAATTAAATTGTGGTGTGTTAGAAAAGTCACTCCGTTGGATGACCCAAGAGCTGCACATTTACACATAATCTTTGTTGTTGTTTGTTTAACAGTTTGCATCAATAAAATCAAGTTGTTTGTTCTGTCTTCTCACTTCCCCAAGTGTCAAAACTGGTTTTGTGCAGTGATTTCATTGTAATGATGCACAAGCGCCTGCAGGTGTCAGTGATGACACATACACATACACACACACACACACACACACACACAGAGAGAGAGAGAGAGAGAGAGAGAGAGAGAGACTACTGTTTACGTCTGTCTGTCTGTCTGTCTGTCTGTCTAAAGTACATTTACTGTCATTTCATTTGGATAAATAGAATTGACATTTGATTTTTAAAAATCCCTCAATTTTATTGCCTTCAGTGAAACAATAAGTTGTGTTTACATTGTTTACATTTTGTTTAACCTTTGCTTTTAGTTATAAATGTTACATCTGGAAGAGTCAGCGCTCACCACTTGCTCATCACCAGCCTTGCAGTGAAACACGGTGGTGGCAGCATCACAATGTGGGAATGGGAGACTAGTCAGGGGTTAGTGTAAGCTGCAGAGTTAGGGTAAAATAATTCCTGTTCCACAGAGCTCCGGACCTCAGGTGCAGCTGAAGACTTCCAGCATGGCAGAGACTCACAACAACACGCAGCAAAGACAACAAGAGCGGCTCTCACACGACTCTGTGAATGTCCTGGTGTGGACCAGACAAAGACCTGACTTCTGTCTCACCAGCCGTACCTGAAAACGACTCCTCTGATAGTTCTCATCCAACCTGACAGAGAATGAGAAGATGCACAAAACAGAAACACAAAATATCATCGTCAAATTTTAAAAGGCTGAATCTGCTGCTGATGGTGCTTCCGCTCAGCAATAAGAGGGACACTCATGTAAATATGATATTTTATTATTTATTTATTTTAATTTACACAACTATTAAGAATTCACCTTGTCATCAGTGTAGATTACAGAGAGAGAAATATAAAATTTAACTAAATACTTTCAGTACCTGCTGTGTACATTGAATTGTTTCTAAAGGCTGCTTTACTGTATATGAAACCAGTTCCAATTCAAATATGTTGATGTGACAAAACTCATGCGAAACGTTTAGACTCACCTTTTGACATGTATTGATAAAACATTCTTTATTTGACTTATGTGATATATATTTAAAGATTTACTGCATTACAAAAATATTGCACTTCCTACATTTTATATGAAAATTCATTTCCATACGTTCATCATATTTTACCCGCTGTCTTCTTTTTCAGGTCGAGCACTGGTGCCTATATCCAACAGTCACAGTGTGAGAGGCAGGGGACACCCTGGACATGTCTCCAGTCCATCACAGGGACACATAGAGACAAACGAGACAAACAACCATTCACTCTCTCACTCACACCTAGAGACAATTTAGAGTTGCCAATCAGTCTAACATGTATGTTTTTGGTCTGAGGGAGGAAACCCACACACGCAGCATGGAGAGAAGATGAAACTCAACCCAGAAAGGCTGGTGTTAAATCTGGTGACCTTCTCACTGAGAGGCAGCAGCTCTACCAACTGAGCCACCGCCCGTCAGTCATTTCTGTTAGGACAAAAGAAATGTTATCCCTGATTTAAAATAAAATAATATGTGGATGGAAATCAACATCATTTTACACTTGAGGGTTAAAATCAGTAGACAGTTGGGGCAGCAAATGTTTATTTGAAGGTTTTCCTTTGTTTTATGCATTTCGTTGACGCACATCAAATTTTACATTGAAATTGTTTATTCCTTTTCCAGCTGCCCTATAGGTGAAAAGGACCTACAGGGTCTTTATGATCGAAGGGCAGCTGGAGGGTTAACAGCTGAAACTAAACAGAAATTCATAGAACAAGAGTTTTCAAATGTCCTCTGCAAAATGATGGAATGCTACACAAAGTCAAGTAATGTTTCAAGAAAAGGAAGAGAACATCAGCACCTGTCCATCTACTTCCTTTAACACTCATCCACGCCCTCCAGCAGGACACCCAGAGAGGACGTTTCAGAATGATGGAACATGTGATTAACAAGACGTGTCTGCAAGATTCAGTTCTTTTGTTAAATCTCTGCCTGAAGCTTTGGGAGATATTATCCTTTATCTTTATACTGTAATCTGTGTGTCAGCTGATGTCACTGAAAGAATTTTCATGCAACTTATCCTCTTTGGGTAAAGAGTTCAATCAACTTTCAACAAATAACTTACAGGGTCAACGTGTCAATTAATTTTTGTTATAAGACAATAAGGGGTCTCTAAAACCACATTAATGAGACATTTGACAATTATAGTTAAATAAAAATACATTTTCCTTCTAGTCAGGAGACGATCTGGTAGAACAAGTCTTCTAAGGTGCAGTTAAAGTGAATCACAGTGGAGCACATGTGACAATAAATACAAGTTCATACAAATAAAAAGTCACAAATTGTCCCTTGTCTGTGTGTTTTGAAAATAAAGCAGCTACGTGAGCACGTGTGGTTCATCGGAGTCAGCGCAGCCGTCGTCTGCCGCCGTTCAGGAATGTCGTCCATCCAGTTGGAGCTGCGAGTCGTGGACGGCCACTATCCCAGCAGAGCTGAAGGAGCCACTCAGGAACTTCCCAGGAACGCATCGATCCACGGTTGGAAGCTCCTCTCTGTTCCATCACCGCCTCTCGGAAGGCTAGCTACACGTCGCCTGAAGTGGCGCCTGTCTGTGTCCAAGCACCGACAGAGGCCGATCCCTTTTTCAGACGCACAGCTCGCCTTTGGCTGCCGAGTTACGGAAGAGGACGATCGTTTCTTCATGTTCCTGTCAGGAAAAATGTCAAGTATGTTGGCGTGTGCGGCTCTCAGGCGGGTGTGTTGCTCCGCGTGTTTCCCTGGCATCTAAAACATCTGTCTTCACCAACACACTTCAGGTTGCTTTTTCATTGTTTCTTAGTTTGAAGGTCTTTAACAACAAACAAAAATCAGATCTGGATGTTGTTCCAAGTCCATTTCTCTCCAAGTGATGAGAACGTTCGTCTCTATAAAGTGCTTTTGCTTCATCTCGTCTGTGTCTGAATTCATTTCAGTATCCTGAACATGATATTGGAGACTGTACATTTCTTAGAAATTAAAAATAAAGTCTGTTTTCTTTGAGTCCAATCAGCTCAGCGACCAGCAGTGCTCATTTTGTAAACCGTCCAAGACTCCTCGTTGGTCTCAGGGGTTTCTTCTGGCATTTGTGGTGGTGACGCAGAACAAAGTCAAAGTTTGCAGTGGTGGACATGGCATAGAAGACGTTTGCCTTGTCTGGTATGAGCAACTCTGAAAACAAAAAAGTATATAAAAGACAGCTTGTTACACATGTATTCTATTCATCTGCCACCATTTAAGGCTTTTCAGTTTTCATTAGTTCTGACCTCTTTCCTGTGAGATGGCCTGCGTCAGAGTGAACTCCTGGCCGTTCATGTGCTCAAGGTGATGCTTGTCCAGAGCTCGCTGAATCACCTGAGCAGTTTTTTCATGGCTGGTTAACTGGAGATGACATAAACAAAAATCACGTGTTGTTGAATACACCTTGAGGGAGGAAGCCTGGCTTGAAACAGTTAACTGTGTTTACATAAGACACCTACAGGAATGGTGTTGTACCTGTGGAAGACTATCATAACTTCAGTCCATCTTCTTTTCTTTTTTCTTTTTTTTTACAGCTCTTTTGTTTCTTATCTAACTCTGATCTTTAAAAAGACTTTTCAGCACTGGTTTGCATCTGTCCATCTTTACCCGCTTCTTCCCTTCCAGGTGGCCACCAGTGCATACATCCAGCAGTGGTTTGGATGCAGTAATTATTTTTAAAATATTTTACAGCCTTTTCTTTTACTATTAGGACACTTTTTTAATTGTCCCGCTTGCTCTCGATGGAAGGAGGACGCTTCCCCTCCTGCTTTGCTCTTTGTCCTGTGAACCCTGTCAAAGCCTCTCTTTACAGATCTTCTGAATTCTGGATGGTATGTGAACAAGAAGCTCTGCTCCCCGCGCCCCTCCCCTACCCGCTCCCTTACAGCCTTCGTTGGCCTCATACATAAATGTATAATGATGTCATCAGTAAGTTGCCGTTTCTGTGCTGAGATTATCTTTTGCAACTCTCACACTGTGTCCCGTCTAGGACACAATGTGAGATATGATATTTTTTATACCTCCTCTTCCTTCGTCTTTCTCTTTTTTCTTATCCAAACGAAAAGGGCAGCACCTCCCAAAGGCCGCGGCCTCAGACACTCCGTCTCCTTGTGTCTGTTTGTTTATGTTGTCTCGGACAGGTTGTACTGAATTGTAGTTTCGTTGTGCTTTGGTGCAATGACAATAAAGCTGATTCTGATTCATCATACACATGAAGGGTATTAATTTGCAAGAATGTATGAATGATCTTTCCAAAATCCAAGTAACATCTATTCTATTCAATTCAGTTTTTTTATATTGTGCCAAGTCACAACAGAAGTCGTCTCAGGGCACTGAACAGACGTCTGGAGTGAAACCCTTATATTTCAGATGAGTTGAAGAAGAGATATCATGGGTGTAGCACAAACTAAGGATCAAGGTCTTATGTTCATCATAGAGATGGAAACATCACTTGCAAATAAAATAAACTTGTCTGGACGCAGTGAAGAAGGCAGAGTAATGCCAGGGACACAGCATTATGTATTTCAAAGTGACTCCAAAACCTGGTTTTCAGATTAAATATTAAAGCAGGGAGAAATGCTTCTCACAAAATTATTTTCAGATAAAGTTGCAAATATTACTTAGTTGTTAGCATGACAGAGCCATAGGAAATGTGGAGTATCCCTCTAAATTAGGGGTGTGTCAAAGTCAAATACACCGAGGGCCAAAAAAACCCAATTTGCTACAAGCCACAGAAGGTGAAGGAATACAAACATTTGAGCTCCGTGGCTTCAGCTGTGTGTTTTTCTTGTTCAATCCGGGACGGGCGCTCTGATTTACCTGATTTACCTGACTAAATAAAGGTTGAATGAATGAATGAACACTTTTATTATTTCATTTTATGCTTATGTTCATTGGGTGTTTGGTGTTTCAGTGTTGGTGTAAATTTTCATACTTTTATACTATTATGAAAAAACTCAGGACAGTGTTACACTTTTTTTTACTATTTTATGCTTATGTTTATTAAATGTTTTAGTGTTTAGTGTTTAGATGGTTACTGTTGCACCGAGGGACTGAGAGAAACGCAATTTCGGTCCCTGTGTATGTCCTGTACATATTGCAGTTCTGACAATAAAGTTGACTTTGACTTTGACTTTGAATGTCTCTGTTCATCGTTCTTTAGTTTTAGCAGGTCGCTTTCGTAAATGAGCCCATGAGGTTCAATAAGATTTACCTGACTAAATAAAGGTTGAATGACCTGTCCCTCCTACGAGACGGTCAGACAGCGGGTCGGACTGGACGCAGCTGGTCGCGGTCGGTCTCCCTGTTTCGGTTCAGCGAGAGTGGCGTCCCGCTGAAGCCCCAGAGCTCGAATGTCCAACGTAAAACTAACTTGACCGCAGTTTAATGTGGCGCTATGGCTCTGCAGACATTGCACGTTGCTGTCTTGTGGTGTTTAGTGTAAAATACTTCCACACAGCGGACATGTTACGATGAAAAGTTGGCTAGCTGTTAGCTAAAGTGCTACTCACTCAGTCCGCACGCTGTAGCTGGCTGCAAACTATGAAATGGATTTCCTGAATGTGACGTGAGGCGGGTCTTATTACTCTGGGTTCATGAGACACGACTCCGGATCGGATCGGCCCCATCCCTACTACCGTTGCATTGTGGGGAATGTAGTGTTGGTGCGTGCAAAACACCAGTGGGCGGCTGTGGCCTGCGGGCCGGTTCTAATAGTAATTAAATATCATCCAGGGGGCCATAGATAATTAATTTGCGGGCCGGATCTGGCCCGCGGGCCTTGAATTTTACATATGTGCTCTAAATCAAAAAGTTCCTGTTTTAAATACCACAGCTAGCTCATCACACTGTCAAGCTGTGATGCTGGCTGCTTACCCTTACGATTCAAGCGCGCTTGACCGTGACACACTTTTGTAGTTGCAATCGTCAGTGGGTAAGAACTTTAAGCCAACTTTTGTGGACTCCGCGGCAGACATTTTCTCCTGGATCCTTTGTTTACCTGGGTGCTGTAAGAGGAAAACAAGGAGAGGGAAGCGAGCCGGTGCTTGGTGCAGGACCCACCAGAGACGCAGCAAACCCGCTCTCGCCTCAATCCTGCTTGCAAACATTCAGCCTCTGAGGAATAAACTAGATGACCTGCATGCACAGATTTATTGTGAGCGGGACACGAGGAGCTGTTGTGTTCTTGCCTTTACGGGATCATAACTGGGGCCGTCCATCACCGACTGTTCTGTGACTCCAGACAACTCTATATTTCTTTTGAAGCTTGTAAATACATTATTATTTTCACTTTTGATACCTTATTTTGTACTTTTATCGCATGCTTTAGTATTTCTTGGGGGGGGGGGCGAGTTGACACGGTTCTCCTCATCCTGAACATGTCATGGCATTATTGACCTTTTGTAAACCTGCATATGACAAATAAACAATAAACTGATTCATCGTTGTGCCTATACCTCCCTGATTGACTCAGATGTGTAACAGTAGCAGATTGACATCAACCCTCCGTGTTATCTTGACATTAAATCACATTGTGCCTGGCACACGTGTTTAATTAAAAAGGGCTGCAGACTGCATACGATGCAGCAAGAGGAACAGATGCTAACAGCAACATGTTTGGTAAAACACATTCTGTTAACAAGTTGTGTGATCTTGAACTACTGTGAAGGACTGTCTTTGCAACCTGGACAATAAATAAGTTCATGAGATTTTTCCTATCCTTTTCCCCAGCTCAGACAGTTACAGTACCCTCTCCTATGTTCAGTCAACCCTTCATTCAGAACGAAGTTTGAGTTTTCAGCCTAAAGCACAAACTCACCAGGATGCTTTTATACATGTTGCCGTTGTTGTGCCCCAGGTCTACGCTGACTCTGATGATGCAGGAGTCGGCCCCTTGACGGTTATACACAGGCAGGGAGGTCATGGAAATGGAGCGTTTGTGCTGGGAGGCCAGAGAAGGGTGCGGGCGCGAGCCGCCACCAGCCGAGGCTGCAGAGCAGAGGTCTGTGCTGCAGTCAGAGGAGGAACTGCAGGGAGATGGAGACTCCAAAGAAGAAACCGTTGAGGGACACGGGGAGGACGAGGGGGATGAGAAGCTCTCAGATACATTGCTGCAAGAACTGTGGAAACTCTGCAGAGAAGAAATAGAGGGGAAATTTTTGAAATACAATATTCGTGAGTGTCGTGAGTGATAATAGCACTTGTAGCACTTTTGAAGTAACTGAGAATTAAGAAACCCTTCTGTAACTCCTAAAGACACCCTGAATAATATTTTTAGAAGCCTATCAGCTTTAATAATCCTGAAAAAGAACGTTATGTGAATAACAATCATGTTAATATGACAATACTACAGGGGCCTGTGAGTATGTTGCTGTTGGCTTATTATTATTATTGTGTGTGGGTGTCAATGTGTGTAGTCGCTGGTGGGGCTCTTCCGGTTCTGGGTCGGATCTGGGGGGTGGGTGAGTGGTTCTTCTTGTTTGGGTGGTCCTGGGGGCTCCGCGCTCGGGGTCCCTCTTGGGGTCTTGGGCTCTGGTCCCCACTTTGTCTGCCTCGAGTCTTGGGGGTCAGGTCTCTGATGCTTCATGATCACTATTGAATGTTCTATCAGAGAAGCCTTATACACTTATGCATGCTCATAACAACCAGTGATGTCACTAACGCGTTACTTTGTAACGCGTTACTCTGGTCGGACCACTTTTTTCAGTAACGTGTAATCTAACGCGTTGCTATTTGAAAATCCAGTAATCAGATTAAAGTTACTCACTCCAAATTATTGTGCGTTACTTTTTTGCCATTTTCTGTAGAACTGTAATTTTATTTTATTTCGCCAATGCGTCTCGGGGGGAGCGATTAAAAAAAAAGACAGGAGTGACGTCAGTCTATGCGACCGCCCGGTGTCTTGTAGCACACGTTAGCATTAAGCTAGGTTTAGCATCTCGCTGCGGTCTCCTGTTTGTTTGGGAACGTTGTGACTTGTTAAAAACACGAGCGCACATCCAAAACGGTGTGTGGACTTTGTTTCACGGAGACTGGATCTGCAGCAGACAACACGTCTAACTTGAACGGACTTAACGACGTGATCCGAACGTGAACGAGGAGCAGCTTGTAAACACTGCTAACAGAGCAGCAGCAGCATTAAAACAGCCTTCAGGTAGGTCAGATCAGTCAATAACACAAACTGTAGGACATTTTAAAGCTCTGGATCTACGTCTGAAATGTTGTTGTTGATGTGCAGGCTTTAAATTAACTGAGCGTCTCTACCACGTCTTCCATCATGTCAACACCAGCCAAAAAGTTAATCACTTTATGAAAAAACTGATGTCAACAAGTCCTGGAGCTGAATAAATCCCTGCCCTGATGATGACCGAGAGATCCAACCACAAGAAGAGGTATTGTTCTTTTATTAATAATTAACCTTTTTAATTTAAAATGATAATCTTATTAACTATTTTTATTTTTTTACCTGTTTGTGTTATTTCCAGTCTGAGACAGAGGAAGCAGCTGTCTTTTTCCTCTTGAGGGACATCCACCTGCAGCTAAGAAGCGTGTGATGATGACCCTGATGCATGCTCAATAATCCAGGTAGAAAAATCTAAAAATGCTAAGTCTGGTCCTCTGGACATTCAAAAAACAAAACAGAACAAAAAAAATTGTAGAAACGTTTTATCTTTTGTCCAAAAGACTTCCTCAGTCTGAGATGCTGTATTCATCTCAATCTTATAAATACTGTAGCACCCTCTCACAGTGGATGAACCAGTTTGCTGCTGACAGCTGAAACCAGCTGCTCACGGACCATCAGCCTAACAATGGATAGTTAGCAGCACCCTGATGGTTGTTTGCTATTCACAGAGGGCTGAGTGATACTAGCAATAACAGCATTGTAAGAGGGGGACAGTTGAACCCAGAGGCCTCCACCTCTGTTTAATGATGGATGGTTTCTTTTCACAAAGATGGCCTCCTTTACTCCTCTCTCAAACCATCGTTCCTCTCTATCAAGGATGTGAACATCTTCATCCCTGAAAGAGTGACCGCTGGCCTGGAGATGAGTGTAGACTGCAGAGTCCTGACCTGATGATGTTGATCTTCTGTGCTGGACCATCCTTTTGGCCAGTGGCTCATGCTTTTATTTATTTTCATACAAACGTATTGTTTACTTGACACATTTTCAAAATAAACATTTTATAAGTCTTTTTTGTAAAAATATTATTTGTTTAGTGAAGTCAAGAAAGACTACTGTATTTTGTTTTTTGAATATTTATTAGTAATTATTTTATTAAAACATTTAAATTTTTTATGTATTGTGACAGAGGGTTCTTGTCAGCGGCTGCTGAAAGTAACTAATAAAGTAACTTAGTAATCTAACTTAGTTACTTTCCAAATCAAGTAATCAGTAACTTAACTAAGTTACTTTTCCCAAGGACTAATCAGTAACTTAACTAAGTTACTTTTTCAATGTAACTATGCCAGGATGTATATGAGGCATAGTATGTAGATATGTAGATGTGTATGTGACTGCATATGCATGTATATGTATGTATACAGTATGTAGGTATAGTTATATATACTGTATTTATAGAAATCTACTGCAAAGCCATGAATATTCTAAGTCTTTTATACATATGTATTTTGTTGCTGTGTTCTGTTCTGTTCTTTGCAGGTTTACAGACAGTGGTCGGGTGTATTTGCATTGTGCTCTCTTTGTGTATATTTATTATATTTTGTAGTCTTACTTTCCTTCTTTCCTTTCTTTCTATCCTATTAATATAAAAAATATGGTGTGAAGAGGATGGCTGTAAGGTGAGAAGGGAGGCCATCTATACGGTAAAAGGGAAAAAAAAAAAGTATGACAATATTTAAAGTAATTTCCTCCTCGCTCTAGAAATGCTCCAGTGGTTAGTTCAGCTGCGACTGTTTGTGGAGCCCAAACAAAGAAAGCTTTTCTGGGCACAGAGAGCCGTTTGGTGAAAGCGCGGCATGACAAAGCTTTCAACAAAACCGCCACTGTTGGCACAAGTGACAACAAAAGGATGGATAGAAGTCAAAGATATGAGACAACAGGGGCTGATACCAGCATGCACACACAGCTGGTTACCTGCGGTCGGGTGGAACGGGACAGATTTGGAGAAGACAGATCCTCCATCTCAGAACAGCTGGATCCGGAAGACGAAAGGCTGATCTGGTCAGCAGGAAGCTTCTTTGAACCATCGCTTGGCGACAGCAAACTGAGGACAGAGAACATGATTTGACAACAATGCTGGAATAAACTCACACTACAAAAACAAGTACTTCATGTTAAACTGAATTAAATAGTCCATGGTTCCCAACCGTGGTCCTTGAGGAACACCATCCTGCATGTTTTAGTTGTTTCCCTGCTTTGACACACCTGATTTGAATGAATGGATGATTAACAGGCTTCTACAGAACGTGAGGAAGTGCGGTAATCAAATCACTGAATCCGGTGTGTTGGAGCACGGAAAAAAACTAAAGCAGGATGGTGTTCCTCAAGGATCAGTGTTGAGAACCATTGTCTTGAAGGATTCCTTTGAACATGCCAACCACCTTTTGTGCCAGTGGTTTTAAACAAAGATCATCTAATGTTGAGAAAAGATGGTGTTGTTGCTGTTCTGGTGTGGAAACCAGAACATTAACATTATGAGTAACTTCCTGATTCATGCTCAATAATCCAGGTAGAAAAATCTAACAAGATTTAAGTTAGGTCCTCTGGAGGGATTCTTCTTTGTTGAAACGTTTCGTCTGCCAAAGTCCTTTTTGTTAGATTACCAGTAATTTTGTGCAATATTTAGAAATGCCATGCTCAAAATTTGTATTGGAAATGACTCAGCTACTACCACACCTAAATTTAGCCCAATATTTGTAACATTGACTGAGACATGTCCACATTTTGTGTTGACCATTGTTGATTAGCCATGGAGGCCATCTTGAATTGAACTGACCCCAAACATTAACAGCTCTAGATGAATGAATGTCCTAAAAGTTTATTTCTGAGCGTTTCATGAAAATCCGCATACGGGTTCATGAGAAATCTCAGAAACAAACAAACAAGTGAATTTAAAACCTAATGTTAAAGATTTAAGCAATAATCTGGTGCAATAAGTGTCACTTGGCGTGTTTATTGTGAACGAGTCTTACATACAATGACACCAAATTTTAGCTCAATATCTGTAAAAGACTGTTTTATCACCATTTTGGGGTGTTCAAAAGTTAGTTACTTGTGGCAGCCATCTTGAATTGGCGCTGAAAGTTGTTCATTTGAGGACGTACATCCATTGAAGACTTTCTGAACTTTTTATTAAAATCTGCCCAGGGACTCATGAGATATTTTCCTAACAGACAAATTTGACTGAAAACTTAAAACAGATTTTGCTCAATTTGTGAGCGCTCAGATTATCAGCAGGGATGACTCTCAGCTACTACCACACCAAATATTATGTAAATATATGTCAAGTTAGCTGAGTTGTAGACAAATTAGATTTTGTTTCTAATGTTAATTAGCTGTGGCAGCCATCTTGAATCACAATGACTTCAAGTTTCATAAAAATTGTAGGGGGTCATGAAATATTTAGTTAACAGACAGACACAGATGACAAAATAATGAAAAACTCTAAAACATTTGATTTATTTTCAAAAGCCCAAAATAAAGCAAAGCAAACCCTGCTTGCACCAGATGTGTCTTTGCCATCATGGGGTGTGTGCAGGATTATAAATGACGCACGTGTGTTTGAATGCATACTGAGTTGTGGGGCCTGATACTCACAAGGAGAGTTTCTTTGAAAGAGAGCGGTTGTTCCAGGACGTCGGAGAACAGATGTCGTTCGGAGGCTCTAGCCGTCTGGACAGTTCGTAACTTCAACAAAACACAAAAGTAGTTCAGTACACATTTATAAGGTGCAAGATGAGCAGAAAAACTAAAATTGGTTCAATTAAATATATTTGCTTCAATACATAAATAACCAAGCCAAATAAATGAATTGCTCTTTTGGATAGAAGCTGCAGTAATGCAACATAGGTGTTGCAACAATTACATGTGAAGCGGACGTGTCACCTCCACATTTAAAAAAATATTCATTTGGATTCCCCCACCCCCCAACACACACACACATTTACCATGAAATATTAGTTCACCCAGCGCTTTCTATTTCTTTGTGAATGTACCCATTCCACTTGATTAATTGGAGAATACCCAAACCACTAAAAGTCTTGGCATGACGCTCATCTCTGAGGTTTTTTTTTGTTGATGGGTGGGTGGCGGGGAGGACGACACATATTGCATGCTAGCTTTGTGCTACATTAATGCCGGCAGATGTTGACTGGGTTGGGGGCGTTTGGATGCGTGCAGAGTGCTACATCTGTAGAATCTTAGCTAGCACATTTGTATTGGGCACCTCTAGCTTAGCGCTATATTTTTTAATTCATTCATTCCACCTTGTATTGGGCACCTCTAGCTTAGCGCTATATTAGTGTTGGCAGTTTTCAATCGGGGGGGGGATAAGTGGAGTGTGCTCTATTCACACAAGGAGAGATGTTGGTCAGGCTATTTCTAAAATACTTATTGAATCAAGTGTTTACCTATGTAGGTAAACGTAGCTATTTAACAACCTGTTGAAATACACCAGAATGCAGGAAATGGCATCTACTTTATTCAAATTTTCTCTTTTGAGGACCCCCATCCCTCACACGCACACACACACACACATGCACACACACAGGTTTGTTTTTCTATCTTTGTGGGGCCATTGCATTGACTTCCATTCATTTTTCATTCATTTCTAGCCTAACCCTGACCTTTACCCTAAACCTAACTATTACCAATATATACCTTACCCTAAACTTAACACATCCTCAATTCACACCTTAGTCCTAAACCTAACCCCTAACCCACCAACGGGACTTCTTCTTATGTGGCCCGGGCTTTGGGCCCCATAAGAAGCAGTTGGTCCTCACCAAAGCTGGGCACCAGACCGCTAGAGAGCGCTAATGCGCTAATCCGCTTACAGCGGACCTAAACAATTATTCAGCGTTACAGCGGTTTGACTAACTTTTATAATTCATAAGCGGATTTGCGCTATTTTTATTTAAAATGCAGTACCGTTAATAACTAATTATCTATCAGTAAAAACGAAAAAACTTATTTACGGGCCCGGACGACTGCTAACAGACCATATCCTGTCAGCGCCGGATGTGGTCCGTGACAAAAAAGCGTCCCCTCAGTCTCTTTGCTAGAGCGAGCGCTCTCAGTTAGCAGCCAGTGTGTTACTCTGCAGCCTTATTGCTTGTTTTCGAAGAGTCAGACGAAGAGTTTTTAACATGGAGGGTGAACTTATGGATGTTTCTCAGCGGCCTACGCGACGCGTCTGGATTTTAAAAAGTATTTCGCCATTTGCCCTCTTCAAAATGGCGGCCGCGACGGCCACAGAAGATAAGGACTTTCCATGAAAACACGGTAAAAACAATTATTTCTTTGCTGAGAAAAAATATATTTCTTAGCTGACTTTATAGCACAAGGTTTTTCTGAGCTTAACCGGTTCAAATGGTCAAATCTGCTGGATTAAAAAAAGTATTTCGCCATTTGCCCTGTTCAAAATGGCGGTTAGCGTGTTAGCATTAGCGTCCGCTAGCATTGCTAATACATAAGTGCTTTTGAAATTGCGGACCTAAATAAATCAATAAGTGCTTTAGAAATAGCGGAACTAATTTTTGGATAAGCGTTGCCCAGCACTGGTCCTCACAATTTGGTATAACTCAGAAAAATGGGCCTCACAACGTAACAAAAACAAGGACACACACACACACACGACAATTACTTCTGAGCCAACGTAATGCAGTGTTCAGTTTCAACAGCCAATGTTTATGTGCCAACAGTGCGTTCTCAGCATGTGATTCTGTCATGTGTTACAGCAGAAGTGGGTGACATATGGCCTGAGGGTTAAAAGTGGCCCTTGGACAATCTCCATCCGGCCCCCAATATTTTTAGTTGAAAAGAAAACAACTTTTAAATAGGTTGATGAAAACCAGCAATGATGCTTAGGGAAGTTCAAGTTAATCATCTTGTACAACAGGGGTCACCAACCTTTTTGAAACTGAGAGCTACTTCGTGGGTACAGAGTCATACAAAGGGCACCAGTTTGATAAACTCTTCGGAAATAACAAAGCGTGAATTGAATAAAATGTATAATAAACATATTTTTAAGAACATATTTTTAAGATAGACATTTTAAAATATATATAAATACAAAAAAAGAATAACAACTGAATAAAATGACATTTTAAATGCAGCTTAGTAGTAAGTTGTGCTATTTTTAGAACAGGTCCGGGGGCACCTCAAATGGTCCTTGGGGGCACCCGGGTGCCCGCGGGCACCACGTTGGTGACCCCTGTTGTACAAGTACTGTACATAGCACTTTGAGATTTTCATTAATGAAAAGTGCGTTATAAATTAAATTCATTATTATTATTATTATTATTATTATTATTATTACATCAAAAACCTTTGATTTTCATTAATGAAAAGTGCGTTATAAATTAAATTCATTATCATTATTATTATTATTATTATTACATCAAAAACCTTTGGAATAAGATTGGCTAAAGCTCCTTTTAAGTTGTTAGACTGAACCTTAGACTACACAAAGAAAACATTTCACTTTCTTTTTGCAGTTAGGGTAGCAAATACTATATTGCCACAAGAGCCATTTTACAGGAAGCATGACTTATAAAAGTGGGGAACCATATTTCTATTGAGCATCCTAACTATGCTATAACAAGAAAAAGCTGGAAAATGTCTTCCAAAAGGTGGAAAAGTAAAAGCATTTCCTAATTCTCTATGTGCTTATTTGATTGCTTTAAATACTTTTGTTTGGCTCTCTGAAGAAAAAAGTTGCCCATATGTGTTAAAAGAAAACCCCTTTTTTTCTGTTTTTGCTCACCTCTCCTGATCAGTAAGCAGCTTGTGTTTATGTATACCAGCAGTGATGATTTTAGGGTGATGAGGGAGTTGATACTGGGAACAGGATGCCTGCAGCACTTGAATATGTGACAAGATATCAAATTCCTGTAGAAAGAGCAAAATAATAATAATAAAAAAATAATAATAAAGAACTGTTGATACATAAACAAAGAAAACTAAAGCATAAACATTACTGCACAATGTCACGGTAGGTCAACTGTTTAGTGGTTGCATAATCTTGCTGAATCAACAAGGTGATACAACAGAAAGAGCTTTGTTGCAGGGTTTTCTTCTTATTAATCTGTAAATGTTTAAAACGTGTCATGAAGTTTAAGCTTCTATAATATGTTCCAAAGTGTGTGTCTTGCGTTGTTTACTTTAACAAAACGTGCCTGCTCTACACACCCATGAAGCATGTAGGAATGAAAATATGCCGCACCAACACCCATGTTTTTTTGTTTTTATTTGTTTAAGGAAAACCAAACAGAAACGAGTACCGGTATATAAAAAGAGAAAAAAAACACTTACTCTTCTCCTCTTCTCAAAGTTTATGAGTCCACCCTGTTAAAACAGTCAGTGGTTAGTACTTTAATTCACAAACAAGTAAATATATATTTCTAAATGCCCGTGTGAACAACTCAATGAGTGTTTAAAATACTTGTTACTTGAATGTAAAATCCATCCATCCATTATCTTTTACCCGCTTCTTCCATTTTGGGTCACAGGGGTCACCAGTGCCCATGTCCAGAAATCACTGTGCAAGGTAAACCCTGGACAGGTCTCCAGTCCATCGCAGGGACATAGAAACTTAAACAACCATTCACTCTCTCACTCACACCTACAGACAATTTAGAGTTACCAATCAGTCTAACATTCGGTCTGTGGGAGGAAACTGGGAGTACCCGGAGAAATCCCACGCATGCATGGAGAGAACATGCAAACTCCACCCAGAAAGGCCCCGGACTGGGATTTGAACCAGCAACCTTCTCTCTACCAGTTGCGCCAGCGTGCTGCCCTGAATGTAAAATACGTAATGTAAAGTATTTAGTGTCATTTTTAATTAGTGGGAAGGTTTACAGTGATAAGACAGCATGGCAGCACAGTTGGTAGAACTGTTGCCTCTCCGGGGACCTTTCTGTGTAGAGTTTCCGAGTTCTCTCCGTGCATGACTGGGTTTTCTCCAGGTTAGGCTGACAGGTAACTCTAAATTGTTCTTAGGTGTGAGTGAGAGAGTGAATGGTTGTTTGTCTTTATGTGTCCCTGTGATGGACTGGAGACTTGTCCAGGGTGTCCTACACCTGTCACTTAGTGTCTGCTATGTGTACCAGTAACCCCTGCAACCCAAAAAGAAAGAAGTGGGTAAATATGGATGGATGCATGCATGCATGCATGCATGCATGCATGGATGGATGGATGGATGGATGGATGCATGCATGGATGGATGGATGCATGCATGGATGGAAGTGATTATGCAGCTAGCTGTAGCATTTCCATTGCAACCTGGAGTAACTTGTGGCAGAAATTGTGTAATATTTTGGCCAGAATAACGGTGTACTGCAAAATTGACAAAACTGATTTAAAGGGTTTGAATAAAATATTTCAACAAATCTTTGCAGATTTGAGACATTTTAGTAATCCAGTTTGAATATGAGTCCTTCAGCCTAACCATTAACTTCTTCAATGGGCCTGGTTCACTTTTGAATTCATTTAAAAATCCTTCTGTATGTTTTTAAATCTCTAAACAGTTTTGTCTCTCTTATCTCAGTGATCTGCTGCAGCCATATGTCCCACAGTGCTCTCTGAGGTCCAGATGCCTTTATTGCGGTGGCCGAGGGGTGCAAACGCTCAGCAAAAAGAAAACAGCGTTCGCCTCTCCACCACTTATTTCAAGTTCAATGACAGATTTTATAAACAGAAGCACGGCTGTGCCATGGGATCTCCAGTGTCACCCATTGTTGCAAACCTCTACATGGAGGAAGTGGAACAGAGAGCCCTTAACTCCTATGAGGGGACAACTCCAAGCCATTGGTTCCGTTATGTGGATGACACCTGGGTCAAAATCCAAGCCAGGGAGGTGGAAGCGTTCACCAGACACATTAACTCAGTTGATAACAACATCAAGTTCACCAGAGAGGATGCTAACGATAACAAGCTGCCTTTTTTGGACTGTTTGGTGCATATGGAGGGAGAGGACAGTCTCAACATTGAAGTTTACAGAAAACCAACCCACACAGACCAGTATCTTCTGTTTGACTCTCACCATCCACTGGAGCACAAACTTTCTGTCATCAGAACCTTACAGCATCGGGCAGAACACATCCCCACAAGGACAGAAGGGAAGGAAAAGGAACAGAAACACATCAACAAATCGCTGCAAACATGTGGATATCCCAACTGGGCTTTTGTCAAGTCAGCGAGGAAATCTGCTAAACACAATAATCAACAGAAAAATGCTAACAGACGGAAAAACATTGTCATTCCTTATGTTGCTGGAGTCTCAGAGAATTTCAGAAGGATTTTCAACAAACACAACATCCCAGTACATTTCAAACCCAGCAGAACTCTCAGACAGAGGCTGGTCCACCCGAAGGACAGAACCCCCACACACAAACAGAGTGGTGTGGTGTATGCAGTCCAGTGCAGCGAGGTCTGCTCAGACCGTTACATTGGAGAAACGAAGCAGCCTCTTCACAGACGAATGTCCCAACACAGGAGAGCCACCACCTCTGGACAAAACTCAGCTGTTCACCTTCACCTCACGGACAAGGGACACTCATTTGAGGATGAAAATGTGCAAATTTTGGACCGAGAACACAGATGGTTTGAGAGAGGTGTGAAGGAAGCTTTGTATGTTAAGAGAGAAAAACCTTCTCTTAACAGAGGAGGAGGTCTGAGATTTCAACTTTCCAAGACTTACAACTCAGTTTTGGGGCTGATTCACAAACGTCTTACACCGGATGGGAGCAGAGGTGTCTTGTCTGTGAATTAGACTAACAAAGTTTGTTGAGAAACCTCTGTTGTTGGGCTGTGAGGTGTTTTTTGTCAATTTACATACAGTTGTTGTGTTTTCTGTCAGAGACTTCAAGGGAACTCCCTACTGTTAAGGTGTGATCTGTCAATTTACATGTATGTGTTACCTCAGCTTGCAATTTACATATGATGGTGCGTGACTCCTGTTATAAATCCACACGCACACACAGTCTAGTTCATTGAATTGATAAAGCTCCTCGGATGAGAAGCGAAACGTCTTCTGTTACAAATAAAGTCCATTTGATCTTGAATTGAACGCCTTTTTGATGCAGAATGTAGGAGCGTTCATGTAGATAATGTCCTAATCAATGGAGGGAAGGAAAGTCACAGTTACAAGGCATTCAGTGTTAGACATGATCTGTTTCTGAAAAACAAACCCAGTTTAACTTTCAGTTTCTTTACTAGGTTTTTCACGTGGAGCTTAAAAGGGAGATGTGAGTCAACCATGATACCCAAATATTTATAGGAATCAACAATCTCAATAGGGACACCATTTGAGGATAAAATCAGAGGAAGAACTGCTGTGATCGACTTCCTGTTTGAAAGAAAAAAAAGCATCAATGTTAAGATATTTTACTAACAGACATACTGATAGATGTCTCCAAATGGTAAAAGCAAAATATCAAACAAAAATCTTGCACATTTTGCTAACACTCATTTTGTGTTCAAGATGACTCGACATTAGCACAATAACTGAAAAATGTGCTGATTTACATGTGCAACCATTGCGTTTTCTAAGATCGAGTTATTTGAAATCAGTTTGATTACAATCAGCTGTAGAAGAACATTCAAGTCCTGGACGACTGAGAGTCTTCACCAGCATATTCAAGGATTAACAACAAAGTTCACGCTCAATCATCCAGGTACCAAATCCAGTAATTCTCATTCGGGTCATCTGGACAGTTTCTTTTTTTATAGAAACTGTCCAGATGACTCGACTGAGAATTGTTGGATTCGAGGATTAACTTCTGCGAGTTGCATAAAAATTTGTTCAGTGGTTCATATTTTAACGGCTAAAAACATTGTGTGCTTTCGTCTTTTGGCAGACAAGAAAAACAAAACAAACACGAATTTAAAAACGAATAAATACGTGAAAAAGTTGAGAATTAATAAAAAGACTGCACAGTATACTGATGGTGTTTAGAAGGCAATTAGCTTCAGAGCAACTTGTGGGTTTGCACATCTGAATGAAACCTGAGGTGTGTGGCTTTGTAAAGGGTCTTCAGGGGCCCCTAAACATACCACATAAAACCAGATAAAGCAGAAAATCCACCTCTGCTTTCCTTCAGGGCAGAAAATGGGCTCGTAATGAGAATATTCTTCTGCCTGCTCGTACCACAAAGGTAATTTTTGGGGTTATGAAAAATGCTTATGAGGAGCATGTTTTTGCCCTCACAACAGGTGTGGATTTAATGAGCAGCCTCTCTCCATGCAGAGTTGTGGTGTTTGAAGGAAATGGACAGAAACCCTGATGACTTGCTGCGTTTTCACCAACACAATTCGAGAAGACGGTAAAAGTAACAATAAACGTCAAAAACTATGATCTCGTTGCTGTGTTTGCCATTAACTGCTGCCTGCATTCATATGCTTTTGTACTTCCTAGAGTAAGTGTGAATTGTTTTCCTGTAATTTTTTTGACCTAACGTCTTCAACATATACAGTATATATATTTTCAGCTATTACAGCCATTCAGTTATCAATACGTTCAGACCGGTGGCGATTTCAGCCTCTTTTTTGGGGGGTGCTCAAGCACTGCGTCTGTAGCATTTTAGCGCATCTGTATTGCACGCCTCTAGCTTAGCCTAGTGCTATTTCTTGTGCTGAGCTCTCCAAATTGAATCAAGCGTAATGTACTGTAGATGTTTAAAAAAAAATGTTAAAATACACCAGAATGCAGGAAATGGCATCTACTTTATTTTTTTTTTTAATTCTAGGGGAGGACCCCCCAGACATCCCCCCAACATTATGAATGCTTCTGAAGCTACTGGTCACCACGTTATTCAAGCCAAGAGCCCATTGTACTGGGGGATAAGCAAACCCTAAAGGGCATATGCTAGAATCGCCCCTGGTTCGAGTACTTGCCTGGCTCAGATGGTTAGGTGAAGCTTTTATCATTTTGAATTGTTTAACTTTATTTACATTTTTCTTTGTCGTAAAAATTATTTGAAATATCTTCCACTCGTGAAAACCTTCTCTGTGTAATCTTCAGCAAACTTGTTCAACTTTTAGCTTTTTAAATTATGTTCAGCTAATTAAAATTTTAGCTGCTGATCTTCTAGTTTTTAGCTACTTTTCTGATCACATTTAGATTTTAGCTATCGTTTCACTGGTTTTAGCACTTTTCTACTGTTCTGACATCTTTAGCTTTACTGTTTAGTTTGGGTTTTTATTGTTCTGATTAGTTTACTTTTCAGCTGCTATACATTTAGCTTTCAGTTTTACTTGTTTTAGCTTTTAGCTACTGCTCTGCTCGCTTTGATTTTCAGTCACGGTTATGATAAATTTAGCTTTCTGATGTTGTTTTGCTGAGTCAAGCTGATAGCTACTGTTTCACTGTTTTGCTGGTTTTCACTTTGAGGTGTGTGCCCCCCTGGTTTTAGCTTTAGGCTAAGTATTATTTTGCTAATTTCAGCTTTCAGTTTCCGTGTTACTAATTTTGTCTTCCGTTTACTATTCTGCTGGTTGCAGCTTTTGTTTAGCTAGCTTTTAGCTTTCGTCTAGGTAATTTTAGCTTTTGTTCTGATTGTTTTTAATTCAACATCTCCGTGGACCGTGTCAGCCTGTTCAATAAATGTCAGTAAAGTCATTCAGCACTCGGTCTTCACATTGCATTTTCGCAGAAAAGAGCTACATTTTCATTGGACATATTTTGCCGTGGAGCGACTTGCTGCTGTAAAGTGCGGCCAGGCATTCGAGGATGTGCTGCATCTTAATGAGGTATGTCTCCCTTGTTGGCCTCAGCAGGGGAATCATCACAGCTCATTTTGCAGTCCTGCAGTGTCCTATCAGCTTTGGCAGCCTGCTCTAAGTTCACTCCATCTGCCAGTTGCTAGGTGCTGATATATAAAATGATCTGTGCCTCGGTAGCCCCCGAGCACCAGGGAAGTGATTTGCTTTTGAGGACAAACTGTGTTTCGTGAATCCTAATTATCCTTTTTGCATCACCAGCCTGACATGGTTTTGTCATTTATCCCTCTCTGGAAGCGGTGGATGAGGTAAAAAGAAATGCGCAGAGACTGTACCAAATTACATCTGCCTAAGCACACCAAGCCTACATGCTTGTAGAAGCTAAAATGCATTAATGGTACCATTTAGGGGATGTCAGGATCCAATTTAAAAATTATATATTTGTTTTAATTTCGTCCCCAATATCAAACTGAGTCAGTTAATCTGCTGAAACTAGATCTCAAACCTATGTGTTGCTTTTTTTTTTTGCAGTAAAACACAGAGTTAATAAAATCAGTGCCATCTTCGGTGTGATGTCTAGCTCCACATGCAGTTAAAAAAACAAAACTGTGTTATTGTACATCTTGGGAAGCCCTGTGTTGTTGTGTTGAGAGAGTGCTCCAACCGTTTTAAAAGGCAATGAATACTTATTTTCTCTACCTGTACAGTGATGAGCTGGTCATCCCAAGGGATGAATTCAGGCTGTACTTCTGTATTCCTCTTTGCTTTTTGTAATAAAAATATCAACTAAACGATGAGGCACTGAACATAGTTCCCTTTCAGTCATGTTCTCACGGTGCAACATATGCTATGGGAATTGCGCCCCCGCACGATTACCTGAAGGAATACATTTACGCCTTTACGGCAAGGGCGTCAGCGTTGCGTCAGAGGCCCCGCCCTCTGGGTATTTAAGCCGCTGACGCCCATCCATCTTTCTCTTTTTTGCCCTTCACCTCGCTTAAACCTGAACTACCTCTCTTCGCGGGACTTCTCTGTTGCTTCATCGCTCAACCACAGGTGAGCTTGCTTCCTACACAGAGCGTACGGAGAATTATTCCTGCGTACTGCTGGGCTAGCGAAAGCTAGTCCGGCACATTTTATCTTAACCCCGAAGTATTTTCTTCTCCTCTCTCCGCAGACTGCTTCGCTCGACGGCGCTAACTGCGCGAAAA
>JBBPBX010050125.1:0-22130 GCA_038048925.1 Garcialebias charrua | reverse complement strand
GGGACTACCTGTATGGACATTTACAAGTGACTAGCTTTATATGTTTGAGATTTAAAAAAACAACGATCTTTTAGCTTTGTTGTTAGCGGTTATCTACTGTAAACAGATACCTACTATTTAGATAAATAGCTCATAAACCACTCGGCGGATATTTTTTCTGCTTACAGAGTGTAATTATATGGCTTTAATTTACAAAATGTTGCCCTGTATGAAACATTTGAGATAAAATTTGATTTTTTTATTCTTGTTTTGAGAGACGGACTCGTCTCTGTTAGCTTTTGTTTTATTTCCTTTTATAATGTTATAAATAGTTCATAAACCACTTGGTGGATATTTTGTCTGCTCACAGTGTAATTATATGGCTTTAATTTACAAAATGTTGCCCTGTATGAAATATTTGAGATAAAATTTGATTTTTTTATTCTTGTTTTGAGAGACGGACTCGTCTCTGTTAGCTTTTGTTTTATTTCCTTTTATAATGTTATAAATAGTTCATAAACCACTTGGTGGATATTTTGTCTGCTCACAGAGTGTAATTATATGGCTTTAATTTACAAAATGTTGCCCTGTATGAAACATTTGAGATAAAATTAAAAAATTTAATTTGTTGTTTTAGACGGAATCGTCTCGTGTTAGGTTTCGTTTTATTTCCGTTTATAATGTTATAAATAGCTCAAAAACCACTTGGCGGAAATTTTTTCTGCTCACAGAGTGTAATTATATGGCTTTAATTTACAAACTGTTGCCCTGTATGAAACATTTAAGATAAAATTTGATTTTTTGTTGTTGTTTTAGACGGAATCGTCTCGGTTCCTCTTATTTCTGTTTATAATGTTATAAATAGCTCATAAACCACTCGGCGGATATTTTTTCTGCTCACAGTGTAATTATATGGCTTTAATTTACAAACTGTTGCCCTGTATGAAACATTTGAGATAAAATTTGATTTTTTATTCGTGTTTTGAGAGGCGGACTCGTCTCTGTTAGCTTTTGTTTTATTTCCGTTTATAATGTTGTAAATAGCTCATAAACCACTCGGCGGATATTTTTTCTGCTCACAGAGTGTAATTATATGGCTTTAATTTACAAACTGTTGCCTTGTATGAAACATTTGAGACAAAATTCAATTTTTTATTCGTTTTTTAGAGACGGAATCGTCTCGTGTTAGCTTCCGTTTTATTTCCGTGTATATTTTAGCAAATAGCTAATAAACCACTCGGCTAATAAACCACTAACCCTTGTGCTATAATGTCAGCTATAATTTTTAGCAAACAAATAATTGTTTTTACCATGTTAATCTTCTTAAAAGCCTTGCTGTGCGTTCCTGTGGCAGACATTTGCAACTGAGCTAAACACTCGGTCCATATTTCCGGGTTGTCTCAGCGGTGACGCATCACGTCAGCGGTAGATGACGCGTTACGTCGGCGGTGACGTAGGTGTGACCTGTTTATGGATTTTTCCAAAATTTTGGCAATAATTGGACAGAACCACCTATATTCCGGTGCGACCTATGTTCAGGAAAATACGGTATCCAAACAGGGACCTAGTTTCATCCAACAATCAAATTTAAAAGAAAACAGTACTAAAATCTAAGTTATGAACCAAGAAAAACATTAACTAAAAATCATGCCAAGAACTAAAAATATGTTGTGTTACCAACATTTGAGCAAAGAATGTTTAATCTAGAGAAATTGCATTTCCTGTGAAAATGCAATTGCTGAAGGATGTTAGCTGAAAGCTGCTGAAGAGGATGAAACCAGGCTGAAAAGGCTTCATCACTAAACTGTTATTGCGAGTTGACTTTCAGCAGCTGACATTTGCTGAGAGCAGAAAAATAAAAGCAGAAAAATGTAAAAAAAGACAAAAAGAGCAGTAGATGAAATAGGCAGGGAGGCTGAATAAATTACAACAAATTTGAAATTAGCAAATAAGAAACTGAAATAAAGGGAAAGCTGCTCAAATTAAGGGGAAAGGAAAGCTAAACAATTATCAGAAAGAATCACAAGAGGCAGAAATTGGCAAATAATAATAATAATATAAAAACATTAAAAAAAATGCTAAAAGGCAGAAAGAAGCTAAAAGTAGCATAAAATGTTGAAATGTGCAGAATGAAGCTGAAAAAGTCACAAGCAGAACAATAGCTAGATTCTCACTTATTTTTTATTTATTTTATTTTTATACATTTATTCTGTTTTTAATAGGATAGAAATAAAGGAAAGACAGAAAGTAAGACTACAAAACATAACAACTATCCACAAAAAGAGCACAAGGCAAACACACCCGACCGCTGTCTGCAATCCTGCAAAGTACTGTACATAACAGAACACAGCAAGAAAACATAAAGGAGACATAACATTCATGACTTTGCAGTAGATTTCTATAAATACATATACCTATACCTACAAATATATATATATACATACATATACATTCATATGCAGTCACATACCCATCTACATATCTACATATGATATCTACATATACATCCCCGCATCCATTTGTGTGTGGTTGTGAGCATGCATAAGTGAATAAGGCTTCTCTAATAGAACATTCAATAGCGACCGTGAAGCATCAGAGATCCGCCCCCCAAGACCCGAGGCAGACATAAGGGGGACCAGAGCCCAAGACCCCAAGAAGGACCCCAAGCGCAGAGCCCCCAGGGCCACCCAAACAGGACAAACCACTCACCCACCCTCCAGATCCGACCATAGGGGAGAACCAGAAGATCCCCACCAGCAACTACACACAATAACCCCCCGGGGCCAACACCGACATGTTCACAGGCCCCCGCCGGAACCCGTTGCACCGACGTAGCCCCAGGCCTAGGCACCATGGGCCCGGGCACCGGGGATGCCCACCCCTCAGGCCACGGCCCGAGGGGCCTGAGGGGCCTACTTCATATATATTTACGCTACTTCATATATATTTTTTTAACAATTCAGTTTTGATCATTTTGTTAAATGTAAACATTGACTTGGCCTTTTTAACATCATTCTCCAAGCCATTCCATAATCTAATTCCCTGGATTGAGGCAGACCGTCCCTTCAAACTAGTTCTGAATTTTGGTTTTTACAAAAATCTCTGTTCCCTTGAGATTATAACAATTTTGTCTTTTAACAAAATGTATTTGGATATTTAAAGGTAATGCGTTATTCTGAGCCCTATACATCCATCCATCCATCCATCCATCTTCTTCCGCTTATCCGGGGTCGGGTCGCGGGGGTAGCAGCCTAAGTAGGGAGGCCCAGACTTCCCTCTCCCCAGCCACTTGGAGCAGTTCCTCCGGGGGAATCCCAAGGCGTTCCCAGGCCAGCCGAGAAACATAGTCCCTCCAGCGCGTCCTGGGTCTTCCTCTGGGTCTCCTCCCGGTGGGACGTGCCCGGAACACCTCACCAGGGAGGCGTCCAGGAGGCATCCTAACCAGATGCCCGAGCCACCTCAACTGGCTCCTCTCGATGTGGAGAAGCAGCGGCTCTACTCCGAGTCCCTCCCGGATGACTGAGCTTCTCACCCTATCTCTAAGGGAGAGTCCAGCCACCCTGCGGAGAAAACTCATTTCAGCCGCTTGTATCCGAGATCTTGTTCTTTCGGTCATAACCCAAAGCTCATGACCATAGATGAGGGTGGGAACGTAGATCGATCGGTAAATTGAGAGCTTTGCCTTTTGACTCAGCTCTCTCTTCACCACGACAGACCGGTACAGCGCCCGCTTCACTGCGGACGCTGCACCTATCCGCCTATCGATCTCACGCTCCAGTTTTCCCTCATTCGTGAACAAGATCCCGAGATACTTAAACTCCTCCACTTGGGGCAGGACCTCCTCCCCGACCCGGAGAGGGCATGCTACCCTTTTCCGGCTCAAGACCATGGCCTCGGATTTGGAGGAACTGATCCTCATCCCGGCCGCATCACACTCGGCTGCAAACCGCTCCAGTGAAAGTTGTAAATCACGAACTGATGAAGCCAGTAGGACCACATCATCTGCAAAAAACAGAGAAGCGATTCTAAGGTCACCAAAACGGATCCTCTCAACACCTTGGCTGCGCCTAGAAATTCTGTCCATAAAAGTTATGAACAGAATCGGTGACAAAGGGCAACCTTGGCGGAGTCCAACTCTCACCGGAAACGAGCCTGACTTACTGCCGGCAATGCGGACCAAGCTCTGACACCGGTCGTACAGGGACCTAACAGCCCTTATCAAAGGGCCTGGTACCCCATACTCCCGGAGTACCCCCCACAGAACCCCCCGAGGGACGCGGTCGAATGCCTTCTCCAAGTCCACAAAACACATGTAAACTGGTTGGGCAAACTCCCACGCACCCTCCAGGACCCTGCTGAGGGTGTAGAGCTGGTCCAGTGTTCCACGACCAGGACGAAAACCACACTGCTCCTCCTGAATCCGAGGTTCGACTATCCGACGGACCCTCCTCTCCAGAACCCCTGAATAGACCTTACCAGGGAGGCTTAAGAGTGTGATCCCCCTATAGTTGGAACACACCCTACGGTCCCCCTTTTTAAATAGGGGAACCACCACCCCAGTCTGCCAATCCAAGGGAACTGCCCCCGATGTCCACGCGATATTGCAGAGTCGCGTAAGCCAACACAACCCTACAACATCCAGAGCCCTAAGGAACTCCGGGCGAATCTCATCCACCCCCGGAGCCTTGCCACCGCGGAGCTTTTTAACCACCTCGGCGACCTCAGCACCAGAGATCGGAGAACCCGACCCAAAGTCCCCAGGCTCTGCTTCCTCAGTGGAAGACGTGCCAGTAGGATTGAGGAGGTCTTCGAAGTATTCCGCCCACCGACTCACAACATCCCGAGTTGAGGTCAGCAGCACGCCACCTCCACCATAAATGGTGTTGGTCTCGTACCTCTTTCCCCCCCTGAGACGCCGGATGGTGGACCAGAATCGCCTCGAAGCCGTACGGAAGTCATTCTCCATGGCCTCTCCGAACTCCTCCCACGCCCGAGTTTTTGCCTCAGCAACCACCCGAGCCGCATGCCGCTTGGACTGCCGGTACCTATCAGCTGCTTCCGGGGTCCCACAAGCCAAAAAGGCCCAATAGGACTCCTTCTTCAGCCTGACAGCATCCCTCACTGCCGGTGTCCACCACCGGGTTCGAGGGTTGCCACCTCGACAGGCACCAACAACCTTGCGGCCACAGCTCCGATAAGCTGCCTCGACAATAGAGGCGCGGAACACGGCCCACTCGGACTCCATGTCCCCCGCCTCCCTCGGAACGTGTTCAAAGCTCTCCCGGAGGTGGGAGTTAAAGCTCCGTCTTACGGGAGACTCTGCCAGACGTTCCCAGCAGACCCTCACGATACGTTTGGGTCTGCCAGGTCTGACCGGCATCCTCCCCCACCATCGGAGCAACTCACCACCAGGTAGTGGTCAGTAGACAGCTCCGCCCCTCTCCTCACCCGAGTGTCCAAGACATGCGGCCGCAGATCAGATGAGACGACAACAAAGTCGATCATCGAACTGCGACCTAGGGTGTCCTGGTGCCAAGAGCACATATGGACACCCTTATGCTTAAACATGGTGTTCGTTATGGACAATCCATGACGAGCACAGAAGTCCAATAACAGAACACCACTCTGGTTCAGATCAGGGGGGCCGTTCCTCCCAACCACACCCCTCCAGGTCTCACTGTCATTGCCCACGTGAGCGTTGAAGTCCCCCAGTAGAACAAGGGAGTCCCCAGGAGGCGCACTCTCCAATACCCCCTCCAAGGACTCCAAAAAGGGTGGGTAGTCTGAGCTGCCGTTTGGTGCATAGGCACAAACAACAGTCAGAGCCCGTCCCCCCACACGTAGGCGAAGGGAGGCTACCCTCTCGTTCACCGGGGTGAACCCCAACGTACAGGCACCAAGATGGGGGGCAACCAGTATGCCCACTCCTGCTCGGCGCCTCTCACCAGGGGCAACTCCAGAGTGGAAGAGTGTCCAACCCCTCTCAAGGAAACTGGTTCCAGAGCCAGAGCCATGCGTTGAGGTGAGTCCGACTATTTCTAGTCGGAACCTCTCAACCTCACACACTAGCTCAGGCTCCTTCCCCACCAGAGAGGTGACATTCCATGTCCCAATGGCCAGCTTCTGTAGCCGAGGATCAGACCGCCAGGGTCCCCGCCCTCGGCCGCCACCCATCTCACATTGCACCCGACCCCTTTGGCCCCTCCCACAGGTGGTGAGCCCATGGGAAGGGGGACCCACGTCTCCTCTTCGGGCTGTGCCCGGCCGGGCTCCATGGGTAAAAGCCCGGCCACCAGGCGCTCGCCAGCGTGCCCCACCTCCGGGCCTGGCTCCAGAGTGGGGCCCCGGTGACCCGCGTCCGGGCGAGGGAAAACTTAGTCCATTAATTGTACTCATCATAGGGGTTTTTGCCCTACACATAACTGATAAAATACAGTATTATAATCTACCAAATCATGGAACTTCAATAACTTCAGTTGATAAAATAACGTGCTTGATGGGTGACAGTAATGCTTTCTAGTGATTATTCTTACAGCTCTTTTCTGTAAAACAAAATTAGGCTTTGTAATTGTTTTACATGCTTTCTGCCAAACATCAATACAATAGATTAAGTGTGGAATAATGACTGTGTTCTACAACAAATACAGAGCTTTATCATTCAATAAGTCCCTGACTTTGTACAGTACTGCAATAGATTTAGATATTTTTATTCTTACATAATTTATGTGTTGTTTCCATGTCAGTTTGTCATCAATGATAACACCCAAAAACTGCACCTCAATTACTCTACAAATCTCAACACCCTCAATTTTAAATGTAACATCAACAGTTTTCTTTTTATTACTGAATATCATGTAATTTGTTTTATCTAGATTTAATGATTATTTATTCAGTTTAAACCAAGTTTGTATTATGACAAATTCTGTCTTCATCAACTCCAACATCTGTTTTATATCTTTACCTAAACAAAAAATTGTGGTGTCATCTGCAAAAAGGACACATTTAAGGAGTCCTGACACATTTACCAAGTCATTCACATATAAAATAAATAACTTTGGTCCAAGTACAGAGCCTTGAGAAACTCCACATGTGACATTGCTTATGTTAGATCTTATATCATTTATTTGTACAAACTGTTTCCTATCTTTCAAATAGCTACATACTTACCCACTGCAACGATGGTCCTCTTATACCATATTTATTTAAATTTTCAAGGAGAATAGTGTGGTCAATAGTATCAAATGCCCTATTTTAAACTCAACAAAAATACTAACACAATATTGTTTTTGATCAACAGCAGTAGTTATTTGTTCTATTAATACCATGAGAGCCATTGATGTAGAGTTTTTTGCTCTAACCCTATACTGACTGTTACTTAGAATATTTTGTTTATCAATAAATTGGTCTAATCTGGTCACAAATAGTTTTTCTAGAATTTTTGAGAACTGTGGTAACAAGGATATCGGTCTATAATTGTTGAACACACATTTATCACCATTTTTAAAAGAGGAACTACCTTAGCTACTTTCATATTATCTGGAAATATTCCTGTTGAAAATGATAAATTACATATACAGTATATGTAAATGGCTCAATAACATGACTCATTATGTCCTTTACAAACATCATATCCATGTCAACCCAGTCTTTTGATCTCTTGTCTGTAATTTTTTTTACTACATTCATTATTTCTTCTTTGTCAGTTCCATTTAGAAAAATATTGTTTGCACAACCTATAACTGAATGGCTCACATTATTATCTACTTTTGGTATTTTAGCTGCAATGCTTGATCCAACATTGACAAAATATTGATTATATCCATTTACAATTTCATTTTCATCATGGATTTCATCGTTGTCTTTTACAAAATATTGTGAAATACCCATTTTTACTTTGTTTTTTCAGAACACTATTCATTACTCGCCATGTTGCTTTCATATCACCATTACTTTTACGTATTTAGTAAATCACTATAGTATTCCTTCTTATGTTTTCTTATAATACCTACTAATTTGTTTTTATACTTCTTATATTTTTCTTCTGCCTCTTGTGTGCTGGATTTCAAGAAGCATGAATACAGATAGTTCTTTTTTTACAAGTGTTTCTCAATCCTTTTGTCATCCATTGTTGGTCAACAATATTTGTCTTTGTATAATTTTTTTGCACACAAATTTTTTCATACAGAGCTTCTAAAATATTAATAAACTCATCATATAATCTGTTCACATCATCAACATACACGTCTTCCCAATTTTGTTTATCTAAGTCATCTTTTAATTTATCTAAAGCTTTTTTGGATGTGTTTATTATTTTTTTCTTTCTTGTAATTGTTTTTGTGATACTTTCATCATTTTGTAGATTGTGAAAAATTGGTAAATGATCAATTAGATCAGTCATTAAAATACCACCTATCATATCCCCATTTGTTATATTTTTGAAAATATTATCAATTATTGTGGCACTATGAGTTGTAATTCTTGTTGGCTTTGATATCAACAGATAAAGATTTAAACTATACAGCACATTGAATTTATAAATGTACTGATCTTATTTGAATCTGTTTTATTTCCCAGATCAATATTAAAGTCTCCACACAAAAAACTTTTTTATTAAAACTCTTTTCCAATAGCTCCACGATTTTATCGATGAATAACTCTATATTTGAGCCTGGTGATCGATATCCACAACTTATTATGATGTTTTTAATCATTCTTATTTATTCAGACAGAAACTGTCCAGATGAACTGATTGAGAATGAGCGGATTTGATACCTGGACTATTGAGAATGAACTTTCTTGTCTTGAACCACTTTGGACATGTCTGCCTGCCTGGGAGGAGTCAACGAGGGACAAGCCCCCAGAAACCATCTTGGCTACAGCAAACTGGTTGGTCCACTTAAGTTGTTTACTTGGTGGGTTAACTTCAGTGTGCTTTGGACTACTCTGACTGACGAAGCCCTCTGGAGTGAGGGTGAAACGTTTCTACAAAAAAGAAACTGTCCAGATGAACTGATTGAGAATGAGCGGATTTGATACCTGGACTATTGAGAATGAACTTTCTTGTCTTGAACCACTTTGGACATGTCTGCCTGCCTGGGAGGAGTCAACGAGGGACAAGCCCCCAGAAACCATCTTGGCTACAGCAAACTGGTTGGTCCACTTAAGTTGTTTACTTGGTGGGTTAACTTCAGTGTGCTTTGGACTACTCTGACTGACGAAGCCCTCTGGAGTGAGGGTGAAACGTTTCTACAAAAAAAGAAACTGTCCAGATGAACTGATTGAGAATGAGCGGATTTGATACCTGGACTATTGAGAATGAACTTTCTTATTCTTATTTATTATTTCTATTGTTATTTTTTCCATTATATTATCAACAATTATTGACATTTCACTAATTAATTTACATTTTATTTCATTATTAACAAATAGAGCAACTCCACCACCTCTTTAAATTTTTCTGTTCATATGATATAGTTCATACCCTTCGATGTGAATATTATTTGTGTTTTCATTATTGAACCATGTCTCTGACATTGCTATTAAAGTAAAGGCTCTGTTTAATTGTTTTAGATAATCTGTTATTTTGGATATATTTGCATTTATATTTCTACTATTGAAGTGAATAATAGAGACCTCCATTTGTCATATTGATGTCATTAAATTGCTCTTCATTATAATATTCGCAATCATTTATAACTGGAAAGAAATTTGTAATTTGTCTTCTCCTGAGCTCATCTATGTTTTTCCAAATTCTTCAGTTCTTATATTATTTTAGGCTGAGACCCTTCCTGTGCTTTGATCCAAATGTTTCCGTTTCTTGTCCATGTTGATGCTATTTTTTTCTGTTTTTTTCAACAACCTTGCTTCATGTGCAATATTGCCATTTTTTTGTTGGTTAGATTTTCATTTATGTATACTTTTGTTCCCTTCAGTTTTTTTGTTGTTGTTGCTTGCATTATTACATAGTTAGTTTCTTGATTTCCTACTGATGAACCTGAAAACTATTGATGGTTTGAATTTTTCTGATTTACTGGGCAGGGTGTGACAGATTTAAACGTCAATGTCCTTGTCCTGAAAAAGACACTACTTGCTCCTCCAGAGTTTGTAGTTCTTCTTGTGATGCATCCTCTGTTGTGTTAGCACCAGCAACAACTTTTGCATATGACCGGCGCTTAACTTCAAGTCCAGTTATCACCAAGTTATCTTGTCTTGTGTTTTGTTCCAAATCATAATTTTTTTGTTCAAGTTCAGCTATTTTATTGTCTTTGTTACTTATTAGAATTTTCAGTTGTTTCACTTAGAGATAGGGTGAGAGGTCCAGTTATCTGGAGAGAAGAGACTCAGAGTAGAACTGCTGCTCCTCCACATCGAGAGGAGCAAGTTGAGGTGGTTCAGACATCTGGTAAGGATGCTTCCTGGACACCTCCCTGTGGAGGTTTTCTGGACATGTCTGACTGGGAGGAGACCCCATGGAAGACGCAAGATACTAATTCTTCACTCATAGAATTTTATTTGTAAAAGATTTTATGAACCATGTAACATTTACCTTCCACAACTATGCAGTATATGTTGATTTTTACGTGGATACTCAGTAAACTACATTGACGTTTGTGTTTGTGAGGGGGTGTAACGTGAAAAGTTCAAGGGCGCTGTAGCTACCAGTATTCAGCTGCCAGAGCACCATTAATGATGAACAATAATGCTAATTAAAAGTTTTCAAAGAAGGTTTAAAAAAAAAAAACAGTCACGCCACATTCTGCTCCTGTTATAAAAGCATTCTTCTGTCGAGTATGGGTGCTAAACTAGCCTGTTGGCAGCCCAAACCTGTGACCAATGGAAAACATTTGGTGCAGAATAAAAAGTACAATTCGTCTAAGGAGACCCTGAACTGGTGAGCAGCTGAAATCTCATCAAGCAGAAACATAAAGAAAAACATTTCACTTGCATAACTACAGCCTTTTCATCTGAAGTCACTGAAGTCATCTAACTGATAAAGTCATAAAAAGAGACACAGAAACAGAATACATTATTTTATTGGGCTTTTGGTGGAATAGTATGTGATATGTTTAAAAAAGAGCAGAAAAACAGGCAAGTGGGGATGCAGACAGCACTACTAACACCACACACAGACACACTGTGTTCACTTCACACCTCTGTGATGGGAACTAATGGAGCCACAGGCCGTTGTGTAAAAATAAGAGACGGAGAGGAAAAGACAGGCCGAGGTTCAGGAGGAGGGAACTAAACTCCCGCCGATGTCATGTGAATAAAAGACAGAAATTAAATTGGGGGGTGATTAGAGTAGGATCTTACAAGGAAAGTAGAATGAGATGATGATTAGCTGTAATTTTAGCTGGGTCCTTACCACACGTCTAAATGGCAGGATTAGTTTCACTACTGATTACACTGCACCTCACTCACTCTTAGAAAGAACAAAATATTCTTCATTCACACACCATTGTAAAATCACAATGTTCTAATTCTTCACTCAAGTTTTAGGAGTTTACTCGTATAAAATGTGTGCATTTACATGCATTGTGCAGATGTTTTATGTGTTTTTGAAACAAATAAACAAGAGGTATGCCAATGTCCTCCATCACTGAGATATTTGAATATTGAATGTTTGTAATAGGTGTCTTGTTTTATTTTATTTTTTTATTTTTTTTGGCTTGTCCAAAGTAGCTCAAAGTGACGGATCCTGGCAAATGACGGGAAAATTTTATCCACTATTAGGCACAAAGACTGACCTAGGGGGTGGCCAATGGTGGCCTTAGCCACCCCAATCATTTTAGGACACTACTTTGAAGAAATATAAAAACCATTATGCATAGTTTCCTCCGATGATAGGGCTGACCAGTTTAAATACATTATTATTATTTATTTATTTTTCTTTTGGCTGCTACCTTCCTCAGGGGTCGCCACAGAGAACTAACTCACACAAAGATTTGGTGATTATTTTTTACACCTGATGCCCTTCCTGACACAACCACAGACCACCGAGCCACCCCAGCCCTCTGTGTGGAGCTGAGAGCCGCTATCTAGGGCACCTGAAGGAGCAGATGGTAGGGTTAAGGGCCTTGCTCAAGGGTCCAGAGTGGTGCAAATGAAGGTGGAGGCATTCACCTTTGGGGGTGATTAAAGGAGAAACACCCCCATGCCTTCACCCTCATTCGCCCCACTCTGGGCGCCTGAGCAAGGCCGCCACCATTTGCTCCATAAAACAGGTCTCTCTTGAAAATAAGTTCTCGTTGCTCAATGGTACTACCTGAATAAATAAGGGTAAATGAAAAAAAAATAGCCATATGAAATGCATAGCACGTTAACATATATTAAATGAAAAGTGTTAAATGTTATTTATTAGCATTAGTCACCTGTGATGCTGTCTCACTTGTGGAGGCTTGTTCCAGGTTCCTAGCTGTAGTGTGGGATCCTCTGCACTCCTGTGCATGAAGGACAGACTTTTTAAGTTCAAAGTTTTTGTCTATCCGTTGTGCCGTAAAATTAATCATGCTAGCTAGGCTGACATGACGTCCAAATGTCTGTGGTAAAACTCACCCACTAAGTCGTGCTATCAGCTATTAACTTCTCAATGGCGTCGGAAATGACGGCTTGTAACTCAGGTAACGTATCAGAAAAATATATTTTAATTTTCCTCTCTGCCATGAGAATAGATAGGCGCATGTGATATCATCGTGTTGTGCTGCCGCTGCAACGTCATCATGTTGTGCTGCAATGTCATCACATTGTGCTGCTGCTGCAGGCAAAAATATTGCCTTTTATATTGGCAAGTTATTTTAATGGAATAGCCGCTGTCCGATATTGAACTTTAATGCTAATATCCGCCGATACCATGCAGATAATATCGTGCATCCCTAACAGAAATCATTGACAACTTATAATCAAGCCAAAGCCGAGCATTCCTCGAAGAAACATATATCACCTTCCCTTTTTCATTTCAGAGTTCAAGACAAAAATAAATTTTTGCTGAGAAAGGATTAAGTTATATTAGTTTAGGTCAAACCCTAAAAAAACACAATGCACAATCTCATGCAGTATTGTGAGATGACTCGAGATGTGTTAGTACTCAGAGTACATGCTAGCTCCTACAACATCAAACTTTCATGCTGGTAATTACAGTTATCTGTGGTGGCCATCTTGACTTGAACAGGTTGTAGATATACATCCCTTAACTACTGTCGGTGAGTTTCGATAACATCCATTCATTATTTTATGAGATATTTTGATGTGTAAGACAAATGTAAAAACAAACAGACGCAGGCTACAACATTGTCAACGTTAAGCTGTGGGCAGCACAACTGGAATGGTAGGTCCACACTTATTTAGCTTCTTTTTAATATCTCCACCTTCTGTCAATGCCTTACAATGTTTCCCATTCACCTGTTCACACTCACACACGCATGTTTTTATAGAGTGTATACACATATGGTCCATAATAGTCTCACTCATACGTAAAAAAGTAAACTGAGGGAGGTCTGGACAAGCAACATGTCCAGGCTGAACCTAACCTCCTAACAAATACATTTACCAGCTGCTTGACGAGATTCATCTGTAAAAACAAAAGTGGTTAGATGAAATTATCAACATACTTGCCAATTTATGAAGATATTTTGTAATTTTTGAAGAATAAAAATGATTTTTTTAATTGACAAAATCCCATTTTTTTATACAAATATTGAACAACTATACTTTGTACTTCATTTTTATTTAAATTCATTAAAAATACACAATTAATGCACAGATATTCTGTAATTTCAAGTGTAACTATTTTAACCACATATTATTTATTTTATATTGTCTTAGTGAATGACAATATACTCCCTATAACAGATTAAACAATGAAAACAAGTAAAAGACTAGATGTCAAATAAATTAGATGATTATGGAATAATGATAGTATTTTTTTAAACAAGGTTGTTCACCAAAGTCCATGTTTAATAATCCAGGTATAAAATCCAACAGTGTTCAGACAGGTCATCTGGACGGTTTCTTTTTTGTGCTGAGATGTTTCGCCCTCCATCCGAAGGGCTTCATCAGTCTGAGGAAACAACAGACAAAACTGATTCTCCACCAACAGCTTACTCCCAAGTGAAAAAAAAACTGTTATGTTGGTGCTAAGATGTCTCTGGGGCACGCCCTCTTCTCCAGTGCCCTCCCTCTCCCTTGTCGACAATCGTGTCAAACTGGTTCAAAACACCAAAGTCCACCCAATATGACAGGTCTGGTTTTCGTTTTTAAACCTTTTAGTTTGTTTAACATTGCAACTGAATAAACTAATGAAAAAAAATGACTATAAAGGTAACCTTATCAGTAAATTGCATTTGAAACAGGAAAATATTGTATCACTCCATAAACAAAATTGTTAATCCAAAACTGCATTTTCAAAACACAGCAAATCGTAAACACACCATTTTAACCAGAAACCACAAGACATGTTAAATTAAATATGTTAGACATTCTGTTATTATTTATTATTCTGATTTAATTTGTCCACATTTTACCCAAGAAAGATATCTACCATGTGAAAAGATCTTAAATGTTTTGTTTTAATACATGGAAAATGTCAAACAGTTGAACAATCCATGAGAGGATTTTTTTTTAGTTGACAATGTGGATAAAATCTATCATATTTGTGAAAGGAGTGCACTGTGCTAATATTTGTGCTTGTTGGAGTAATTGCTGGAAGAAAGGAGAATAAAAACTCTAACTTCATCCTCTGAGATGTAGATGTGTCAGGGAGGTGAAAAAGTGAGCGTACAGATAGTTAAAGAAAGCTGGAATAATAAAGTCAGGCTAAAAACATGCAACACATCCTCACAAGTCATTTGACCTGTTGTTTTAAAGCAGATGTGAGGTTAGAGGGGAAGGATCCTCTGGCTGTCAGTCACCCATGAGGATGTAATCATTACCGTCTCTAACAGAGTGCAGCGTACACACTGTCAGGACAGATATCATGTCAGGCTTCAACCAGCGCACACACACTCGTTAGACAATTATTTCCAACACTGCCAGTCCCTCTGTCATCACTTGACAATGATATGCTGTAACTGTACCATTAAAGTAAAAGGTGTAGAACACTTTCCTTCTTTCCCTGTGGGGGAAGAGTGGATGAGGGGCTCATATCAAAGAGGAGATAAATGCATCTAACTCGAACACCGCCTGACCTTATGCATGACTAACACATGTGACAGATTCTATACATGAACAACAGTTATGCTGTGCATACGTACTCGACACTGAATCATCGTGGAAGTGCATGTAGTGTGTCACTGCATGGAGGTGTGACTGAAGCTGCACAAAAAATATAGATTTTTTTTTACTTTAACTGTTGTTGTATGTCAAGATTTCACGCACAAGTTATATATGTTCTTTATCTTTCAAAAAGATCTGAAGATCTCGACCTTGACCTCTCTAAATGGTTTAAAGAATCTGTTGGAATCCTGGCAAAAACCAATGCAGACATGTTCCTGTTTTTGACATTTGCCTTATACAGTAATCTGTCTGTTTTGCTACTTTGATATCTTTGTTCTAACTTGTTAAAAAAATCTGTATTTCTCTCTTATGTTTGTCTATTGTTGATTGTTCAAGGAAAATCTACTATTGCTGTTGTCATCATTCTTTAGTTTGTAGCCAGGTCTCTCTTGTAAATGAGTCCTCGAGGCTCAATGAGATTAACCTGCCTAAATAAAGGTTGAATGAATGAAATCTCTGTGGAAAAATGAGAAAACGGAAAAGATTCTATTTTAAATGGTATTTTTTGGGCTTCTGCACTTATTTGCTCAGATTAGTTCAGGATGTGGCTAGCGCAAGATACTGTGAATCCTGCCTGAGAACCAAAACTGAGGAATCAAACTGCATCTGGGTGTCTTTGAATAAATTGTTGCTCTGACAGAGTTCGTCCAACATATATGTAACTGGACATAAATAGATGTATGTCAGTAGCCGTGTTTCCATCAAGGTTTCTAGCTGCGCAATTTGAAATAGCGCAGCAGAAAAGCTTAATGGAAACGGCAAATTGCAAGGTTACTTCCTGAATTACGCTAAAAAGTTTTTACGCTCGCTTGAGGTGGTTTTTGGAATTTGAGATGCGCTAAACGACAAATGGAAACACATTTTCCGACTCATTTCTGACGTAGCGAAAATTCACGTCACGTGACGTTCAGCTGTTTCCGCTCCGGACAACATGTAACATCGCTAAAACTAGTTGGCATGACAGAATAAATACAACTCGCCCGATAGCAACACGTACCTGAAATATTCTCTCGATTTTGACGAGATGTGTGGCCGGGTTCAGTTTTCAACCGCTACTTCCTGTTTACTGTAGACATGCGCAGTGCTGACGTCTGACGTAATGACGCTGACGTCTGACGTAATGACGCTGTGCGCGGCTTGGTAGAAGCGCTTCAAGCCAGCAGATGGAAACACTTCTGATCTGCATTAATTTGTATTTACATATTTGCGAGGTAGCTCAAAATACGAAATGAAAATGGATGGAAACACAGCTAGTGTGAACATGTAGCTTTGTCCTGAAATTAAATGTGGCAACAACTTGAGAAGATGAGGGAGCTGAAGGGTTTTTAAAAAAGACAGCTGGTCTGTACCCCGTATTGTTATCATTAACCTTTATTTAACCTGGCAAATCCCAGTGAGAGCACTTTTACAAGGGAGGCCCGGGCCTGAAGGCAGCCTAACGTGAATGTTTCTGAGTGTGGGAGGAAACTGAGAAAACCCACGTAAGCACGAGGAGAACATGAAAACTCCACATAGAAAGACCCCTGGTGCAACTGGGGATTTAACCCAGGACCTTATTGCTGTGAGGCAACAGACCTAACCACTCAGCCGTCTTGCCATCCAACCCCCACAACCATAAACTTTAATAAAAAAGCAAAGACAATTTTAAATAAATATTAGAAAAATTATTTAAAATGTATTGTGCTAAAATTAGACTTTTGCAAAAATCATTCAAGCACTGATGATGTTCATTTATTGCCAAACAATATGTTTTTAATCACTATAATCAAAATATTATTATGACTATTATATTATTATTATTATTATTATGAAAAAGATCAGTTAGCCCATTTCTAAGATTTGACATACAAAGTGTTTAGATCAAACTAAATAAATACAGGTAGTCCTCGACTTACGATGTAGATCTGTTCCTACGCGGCGGCATAAACCGATTTTCGACGTAAGTCGGAATATACGTACATACTGCACCATATACATGTACAGTTCTGTATTACTAAGCACTTAGCCTATTCTAACACAGTTCCCTACATAATTACCATATCAAAAAAGCACATACATTTGGGAGCCATAATGAAGTGCAAAAACAGTTAATATCCAACTTGGATGCTGGTGACACCGCCCACCTCGGTCCATCCTCCGTATTCTCCATTCCGTTTACAACGTAAAACCACCATCAACCTCGGTCCAGAGCGTTTACAGTAAGGTCTCCGCCTGTACTTTTCCACTGCTGCCTGCTGCCGGTCCACCTCGCCTCTGTATCCCTCCGCCTCTATATCCCTCCACCTCTGTATCCCTCTGCCCCCGCACCGCGTACAGTGCAATACTGTATTCTTCCGCCGCAGCGGCCATGTAACTAAAAAAAAAGGCTTTTCATAGTAAATGGGAGATGCATCGTAACCACGAAACGTCGTAACTCGACACCGTCCTAACCCAAGGACTACCCGTATCTGTTTTTTTTAAATTAAAATGAGGTGCATTTTTGCAATATTTTTGAACAAATTGCAAATTCTGCGGATTTAGTCATTTGTTGTTGCTTTTTGAAGGTTGTGCAAGATGAGATCAATAAAGTTCTATTGTATTTTATTTAATTTATCTTCTACAACTTTAAAAAAGCTACAACAAATGACTAAATTAACAGAATTAGCAGTTTATTCAAAAATGTTGCCAAAACACATAAAATTATATAAAAAATCTTTGCCCACTCTTCCTGTTTCTATATAAAAACAGAGCGTAAACACTGGGCAGGAAATGCTGATCAGATCTATTGATCTACCAGATCAACAAAGTGTTGAGCTCTTTCAGAGCAGACGTTTGGACCGTTTGGACTGGAGGTGCATCAAAACGATGTAAAGGAGAAAAGGCATTGTCTCAGAGAACATGTTGATGCCCATTAATTTTGGAACCATGATTAAAAAATAAATTATAATGCTTGGAAGTTAGTTTTACCTTGGGTTCATTACTGTGGTTTGAGAAGGGTTTAAACAGCTGCTCATCTTCAACTAAACTGCACACAGTCAATACAAAGCTGCTGTGAAGCAGCAAAATACACCAATTTCTAAGTGATTTTTTGTTCTGACTATTGGTGTTTACTTCATTTAAACACTTTCTGTAACGGACAAGTGTGGCCAATTCCACCTCAGAGCGGTGGACAGTGTTGAAGGAAAGCTCCGACCCCTCTGGTCATTTCAGTCACAAATCAGCAGCTCATCTCGGCCTGTACGAAGTGAAAACCTCTCACATGACTAACTACTGCTTCTTGTTGCCTTTGGTTGTTTGGATGAGTAAATAACACATGAACGTCCCCGTGAGTCATTTGGATGCTTTACATGAATGACTGACCTGCCCTTGACCACATTATAAGACCAGACGGACCCCTGAAGTGACGAGAAAAGTATCGTATATTAGCGCCGCTTGCTTCTTTCTTTGAAGGTTTTCACTGTTTCCAATGATGCAAATCAAACCATTGTGTCTGTGGTGCAGCAGCAAATAAAGTGCCTAACTAAAAAAGTTACATTTATGATTTAAATTACACAGTTTACCTAAATTCAGTTATAGGGAGTAATATTTCTATAGAGTCTGTCCTGTTGTTGCATGTTCTGTCGAGTCCAAACAGAGAAAGAAAAAGTCAGAGTCACAAACAAGACAGTTTGTTCCCGAGGCTCTCAGGAGCTGGACACGCTCCATAATCATCCATGCCCTACCTTCTAGTCTGCTCTCATGCTGCATGACTCGTGACCTTGTTCGCTAATTGGTTCTTCTGTGTCTCTGGTTTCCAGGACGACCACTCCATGTTCTTCCAGTTTGGCCCTTCCATCGAGCAGCAGGCGTCGGTCATGCTGAACATCATGGAGGAGTACGACTGGTACATCTTCTCCATCGTCACCTCATACTACCCTGGTCACGAGGACTTTGTCAACAAGGTAAAATACATGAAACATGAAGAGACTGTAAATACGATTAGATGTAGTGTCTGCAGGTTTACACCCAATATGCTACTAGGAGCTGAGGAAATAAACGGGAGGAAGAGTTTCATCCAAACATGAGTTTTTTTTTTATGTGAACTGACTGCAGAAGCAGCAGAATCCTTATTTTGTTATTTGAAGGCTAAAGGCAATAAACCTATTCAGCCATAGATTTAAATGACAGATGAACTCAGGCACTTTAGTTTTTCTTGCTTTAGTGTTTGTTTAGAATCAGATCTGCATTGTTGTGCAGTTTGTTCTATCTTCTTTTTTTAAAGATTGTTGTCTAAAGACTGGATACAGCGAGTGAAATTAACCATATACTGTCAGACTTGGCTGTAACTGGGTAATGCTCTTCCACTGCTCAGAATGCATCAATGTGAAAGACTGACTGAACACGTCCTTTATGAGTGCAGCTGCTCTCCAAGGCGTCAGTCTGCTTATCTTCAGAGAACAGAGCTGTGAAAAGTAAAAGCACGACTTTGACTAACTTTTACCATCTGACGCATCTGAGAAGCAGCCAAAGGTTGTTAGAAGTCAGCTAATCACATTTTGTAATATCACCCCAGCACTAACAGTATCTCTGCTTTGAATAGATTTAACGAAGCAATCAAATTTAAAGAAATTACAACTTTATTGTAGAAGAGGATACCAAGAGCCATTACTGAGCAGAAATGTCAGATTTCTGTCATATCAACTGATTAATGTAGACTGGTCGTTAACATAGTGTTTAGGGTTCGCGTCCCGGCCACTACCCACCTTGGGGTGTCTATGAGTGCACACCTATTTCTCCAGCTCCCCGGGCGCTTTCGGGCTGCTCACTGCACCACCTGGTAGGTGGTTGGGTTAAATGCAGAGACGAATTTCGTCTGTGTATGGGAAACATACGCAGATGACAGGAAAATACATTATTATCATTATTACTGTCCATTCCTAATTCAATACAATTGCATTCAGAGTCAGAGTTTCTTTATTTGTCATTCACACCACATGTGGTACATGTGGTGGAACGAAATTATGTACACAGGGTCCCAGTTACATCCAACAATAAAATGTAAAATAAAAACAGTAATAAGATAAAAACTAAGACTATGAACTAAGAAAAACATAAATTGCCAAGCACTAATGGCATAAAAACAATAAAAATATAATATGCCGAACAGCAGCATGTACAGTATATATAAAGTGTTGAAAAATATTTTCTTAATCCCAATGGGAAATTAAATATGGTAACTCATTATCCTGGTTTCATTAAAGAGTTGTTCTAGATGCTGATGCTGTGGGCAGGAATGCTCTCATCTTACAACAGATCTGAAGAAGCCTCTGACTGAAGGCACTCTGTTGTTGTATGACAGTCTGATGAAGATGATGCTGAGGGTTGTCTATAATGTTCTTCATTTTATGAACAATCCTTCTTTGTACAAACATCTCCGAAGGTTCTAGAGGAGTCCCCAGAACTGAGTCAGCCTTCTTTATGAGCTTGTTGATCTTTTTTAAGTCTTGCTCTGGTGCTGCTTCCCCAGCAGATGATGGCAGAAGAGATAACTCTCTACAACAGACTTATAGAAGATTTGCAGCATCTTGCTGCAAACACTGAAGGACTTCAGCTTCCTCAAGAAGTACAGTCTGCTCTGTCCCTTCTTGTAGACGCTTCACTGTTGCATCTCCAGTCCAGTCTGTTGTCCAGGTGAACCCCAAAGTATTGGAGTCTCCAGGCTCGAACCAGCAGACTGAGAGACAGCTCTGTTCATCAGGCAGTCAGAATGCTAAACACTCTGCCTGCTCTGCCTCCCCTCCCATTTGAACTGCCTTAACACAAAAAACTTTCTCACACATTACCACTCAACACAAAGTTTTTAACACTGGACTCTGTGTCATCAAACGGGTTATTCACTAAACTCTCGGTCATGTACTCATTCAGTTTGCACTACTTCTCATATTTGCACTAATGTTTGTATTACATTACTGCCTATAGTCATACTACTGTTTACATTCACTGTTTACATTTATTAATACGGTTTACATTTATTACTACTGCTTTACATTTATTACTACTGTTTACATTTACACTACTTTTATCTACACTACTGCAGATACATATACAGCATTCTCTGACTAGCCTTATCTAAGGATGCCAAATGTGCCTTATGTGCCTCACTGCATATGCCACTTTGCCTCTATACCAACATCAACTACCTCATACATATACTGTGTACATTAACTTATATGCTGCTGTGCCACTCTTTGCAAATGTCAATGCTAGAACCTTCAGTTTATTTTATAGATATACTTTTTATACTACTATGTAAAAACTCAGGACAGTATTACACTTTTATTATTTCATTTTATGCTTATGTTCATTGGGTGTTTGGTGTTTCAGGGGTGTTTGGTGTTTCAGTGTTGGTGTAAATTTTCATACTTTTATACTATTATGAAAAACTCAGGACAGTGTTACACTTTTACTATTTTATGCTTATGTTTATTAAATGTTTTAGTGTTTAGTGTTTAGATGGTTACTGTTGCACCGAGGGACTGAGAGAAAGCAATTTCGGTCCTGTGTATGTCCTGTACATATTGCAGTTCTGACAATAAAGTTGACTTTGACTTTGATACTTCTCCGCCACCTCAATTTCTTCTCTCATGATGGAAATAGGGTTGGACCTGTTCCTGTTTCTCCTGAAATCTACAATCGTCTCCTTTGTTTTGTTCACATTCAACATGACATGGTTGTTTCCACACCATGCCACAAAGTGGTCCACCAGTTCCCTGTACTTCCTGTCCATGTCTGATACACCCGACCGCTGCAGAGTCATCTGAATATTTCTGCAGATGACAGGAGTCTGTTTTGTACTGGAAATCTGAGGTGTACAGAGTGAAAAGGAATGGTGACAGAACAGTCCCCTGTGGTGCTCCTGAGCT
>JBBPBX010050124.1:7506-25102 GCA_038048925.1 Garcialebias charrua | reverse complement strand
GACTCTGCTGGACAGAGAGTCTCCTTGTTAGCCGGGGCTAAACATGGAGGTACTTGCAAGCCGCTAGCGGTGCTAAGACGGGCCCTTGAGCAACGTAGCATCGGTAAAAAACACTTAGTTATCTGTGATGAATTCTACCGTCAATTCGTAGGATAGCGGAAAAGGCAAAAATATGAGAAGGTTAGCTATCAAGCTAGTTCAACCATTTTCACATACCTCATGATGGAGTCCTTCGTTGTCCGCTCGTAGCCGTGCTAATCGTGTTAGCAACGCCGTCCTCCGCCGCGCGTTGTCATGGGTGCCCCTGGTTAGCTATGCTAACCGTGGGAGCTAGCCAGATAGCAGCGGGGTTACTCCATTTCCACTCTCCTTTCTCCGGGGTCATCTGCGAGAAAAGCTTTGAGTGTCCTTGCGTGTAGCATCCCAGAGCCGAGCGGACAGGCCTTGTGGGTGTCCGCTGCTGAAAAGGGGGTAGCCAGATCCGCTGAAGCAGGTTCGGGAGCCGGAGCTCACGGCCTGTCAGAGTTCCTCGTCCGATGACGTCCTCTCGCCGAGCTGCTCGGGGCTGTTGCCTGTTAGCTTAGTTAGCTTAGCAGGTAGCATGCCTCGCAGTTAGCGTTCGCTAACCGAGCAGTAGAAAATCAGAAGAGAAAAAAGGCACGGGAGCTGGGGCTCGCTGGCCTTCTGGTCTTCTTTGACTTTTGGGTTTTGCACTACCTTCTCGGGACCCGTGGCTGAGAAGAGTTAGGTCCGTTAGCCGTGCTAACGTAGTCCGGAGACGTCTCCTTCCTCGTGTCTCTTTCGTCTGCTAGCCTGCTAGTTGTTAGCAGGGTAGCGGTGTCGCGCAGTCAGCGCCCTCGAGCGAAGCGTTCTGTGGAGAGAGGAGAAGAAAGCTTTGGGGTGAAGAAAAATGTGCCGGGTCAGCTTTCGCCAGCCCAGCAGTCCGCAGTAGAAGATTCTCTGTATGCTCTGTGTAGGGAGCGAGCTCACCTCTGGTCGAGCGATGGAGGTACAGAGAAGATCCGAGAAGAGTATTTCAGGTATTTGCGAGGTGAAGTGCTAAAAGAGAAAGATGGACGGGCCTCAGCCGCTTATATGTCCAGAGGGCGGGGCCTCTGGTGCGACGCTGACGCCCCAGCCGTAAAGGCGTGAGTATATTCCTTCAGGTAACCGCGCGGGGGCGCTAATTCCCATAGCAATCGTGTTGCACCGAGAGAACCTAACTGAAAGGGAACTTGATCCACATGATTCTTTTTCAACAAATAGGGGCAGAACCAATTAACTGAGTGGCTTACTACAGTGTAACTTCTACCTACTTGAATATTTTGAACCAAAAATGTTAATTTTTACATGCAGTCCCTGTTCAGTTCCATTCCAGAAAAACACTCATATCAAAAACTACACTGTTACACTGTAAATCAGTAGTTTTTTTTTTTTTTTGGTTGTTGTTTTATTTTGCTAGTCTGAGGCAGTCCCTCACTTTTCTCCATGACAGGGTACAAAATACGATGATGACGAGATGTGCCAAACACTGATTCTGATATGATCTGCTGTTAATGGTGAACCCACGTGCAGGAAGGTAACAGGCAACTCAGAGTAAAATAAGTATTTAAGTTTATTATCTAAATAAACAAAACAAAATGCTGACGGGACAGCAAAAACTTACTTACATGAAGAAGACAGGCGGGACAGATACAGACCATGATGCCAGAGTGGGACAGATGAGGGTGGAGACAGTTGTGACTGCTTCACTTATCCCACCCACATTTTTGATGTTGTTTGTACCGGGGCTTGAACCGGCGATCTTCCGATCACAAGCTCACCTTCTCAACCTCTGCGCCACCACTCCCACAAAAGCAATTAGTTCACAAAATTCTGGATTAGAATGAAATGATGAGTGACTGAGAGAGAAAAAAAACTTGTTCTTGATCTAATTTCTTTTGGATGTTTAAAAAGAAACAGGTTAGGAATCCAGGAAAGGACAGCAAGGAGTATGGAGTTCCAGGATTTCCGCGGAAGTGTTTCCAGGTGAACAGTGGATGCAGTGGAGAGAAGTGACAGAAACCTGTTGTGAGTGGGCAGGCTCAAGCCCCCAGTATACTCCCACGTGCGCGCTGTGCACAGAGGGTTGAGACTACATGCTCGAGCGTCCACCATGAGCAGAAGCAGAGCAGATCTGTGGGACAAATTGAACTCGCTGAATGGTCATTTGCTGACACGCCTACTGGATTGATTGACAGGTTAAAAAATCGAGATCTGGCAGCTCCAGTCGCATCGGTGTTCTGTTGTTAATAAAAAGTTCTAAAAAAATTAATAAAAAATCAGGGAGCGCTGGCCCTGCAGTCCACACATCAGACCCTCCTGCAGCCACGCTGAACCTGATTTTAATTTGCTTGTGACAAATTCCTCATCATGTTCCTGTTTTTGATTTTCTACATCTACCTTATAATCTGTCTGTTTTGCTACTTTGATATATTTGTTTTAACTTGTTAAAAAATCTGTATTTCTCTCTTATGTTTGTCTATTGTTGATTGTTCAAGGAAAATCTACTGTTGTTGTTGTCATCATTCTTTAGTTTGTAGACAGGTCTCTCTTGTAAATGAGTCCTCGAGGCTCAATGAGATTAACCTGCCTAAATAAAGGTTGAATGAATGAATAAATTTCAGCCATGGCATCAATGGAGGAGTAAGAGATCACTTGCCTTTTGGTAAAAAGCAAAAGGGATGAAGAAGGGGAATTCAATACATTGGTGTAGCATTCAAAACAATCCGTCGCTGGACGGTTTATTGTGCGACACCGCGTACGCAATCGTAAAAATGTAGCTTTGCGCGGACGTACCCTGCGGAGGTACGTGCATACCTCTGCGGACGTACGTATGCAGAGGTATATTGGGGACTTTAGTTACGGCTGAGCTGACTTCTCTGTGTTCAGGAGGCGACTTTGGCTTTAGTCAGCGGAAGTAGCACAAAGACTTGCTCGAATAATCATGTCCTTTTGTGACTGGAAGCACCCGAATACTCTCTGCACATTAAGAAAACCTTTAAGAGTATTAACATCAGGAATAAGTTTGAACAAATGTGTTAACTAAAGGTAAATATACACAAGAGAGGAGCAGGACTGTCACCATATGAGTAAAAGTTATCATAAAGAATATGTATTCCGCTCTGCCTTAAATACCAGATACAATCAGCTAAAATTGATCTCAGCTGAGAAGATACAAGGGTAACTGACACCAGCAGAGGAAACACCCCTCATCATCTCACCTTTATGAGGAAAGGCTATTGACAAGAACACAACCAATACAGAGCTCACCCGAAAATTTTGACAGTATCATCTTTAGGAAAAGATGAGAGTGAACAACTTACTTTCTTCAGAGGAATGCTTAGAGGTAATCACTGGAGGATCATCTGCAGGAAGATTGTAGCCAGAAATTCTAGGAGCACAAGGAGCATTCTTCGGGGAGACACAGGCAAGATGTTTAAGACCTGTATAGTCAAGGAACACATGAGTTGCAAGGTTGAAAGAAGTATATTAAATATTGAATAGAAGAACAGTCTTTGTGTGATGTTTAACGATCCAATGGCAAGTTGTGGTTCATCTCAGACTTAAATGTGCTCAAGACCATCAGGATAAATCCAGTAGGTGAATTCAACGCTTCCAGCAGTAACCATAGAACCCAGAGGTAAAGACTGCCCTCCTAGTCTCTTTCTATAAGTGGTTACTGGAGAACTGAGCAAAACAGCAGGAATCCTGACAGAGGGATTTGAGAGAAAATTTAAAGTATTACAGCAGGGAGACACGTTGGGTAAAAGAAGATTTTTTTTATTTGTACAATGTAGACATTTAAAAAATTGAGGTAATTTGAAGAGTTTGTCAGTAAAAGTTTTGGAACATTCAGACAGAGTAAAGCAAAGGTGCTCATAACATCGATCGCGAGCTACCGGTCGATCGCGGAGGCATTACTGGTCGATCGCAGCGTGACATTTTTTTTAAAAAATTTTTACCCGCAGCCTGACATTAAAAAATTGTCAGCCAATCAAACATCCCGTCACTTGATTGACATACACGACAACCAATCAGATGAGAGCTTTAGGTCATTGCTCATGCAACATCTAAAAACAACGGCGCGAAGGCGAAACGCAGCAAAACACACAAGCGAAAACAATCAGATTTCAGACTGTTCATGGAAAATACGACATCAAATTCCCACCGAAAAGCCAGCTGAGAAAGAGAAAGGTGGAGGAACTAAAATCCCAGTTCGGACAGCAGCAACTTCAAAAGCGAAACGCCGCCACCGAAGCATCGTCCCGGGTGAGTGACGCTGTGATGTTTCTCTGCACGCTTAAGAAACATACTGGTTGGGAGTTGACGTTGCTTTATTATTCAAATCAAACGAGACACTTTTCATACAGCATAACCTCCTTGACTACTCTCCGTTCTCTGCACTTTTCCCTGTCCCGCAGTGCGCGCGTTTGCATAACACACTTTTGCGGTGCGTTCACGGACAGTCTGTAAAATAAAAGCATAAGCACCGCTGTATACATTAAATCTCTCTGTACCAAAAGAGCCATTTTTATGCCTTTGTTCACTAAATTAAACGTGTCCGGAGCCATAACAACCTGCTACAACTGTGGTTATCAACTGGTGGCCTGTGGACCACTTTAGATTTGCTGGAGGGGGCTTTAGATGAAATTATAAAGTAAAACTATCTAATGATTTTTTAACATTTATTAAAGTAAAAGACCAGATTCTTATAAAGAAGGGGGTGGGGATCAGTTTCTACTATCTTTTTTTAAAGTGCAACTAAACCCAAAATTAACTTTATTTAGCTGATAAACTCCCTAGAATGTGTTTAAAATATTATCTAGCACTATGGCTGTGTTTATTTTCACATAATTGTGCATATCTGTGTAAATTGGCAATATTTGGTCTAAAACTGTGTTTACGGTAGTCCTTTGGGTTGAACAGAGGTTATTGCACCTTAATTTTCATATTGGTCAGGACTGTTCACTCTGATGTGTCTTGTACACTCTGATGTCACACAGGTGGTTCAAGCAGAGCCAATCCCCTGCAGAGATGAGAAGTGCATACCTTATATGGAAGTGCTGCATTTCACTCCTGACAAGCGGTTTTATTTTTATTTTCATTTTCATTTTTTTAGGCCTTTGGTTTTGGATGGAATGGGTGGAATAGATAAATACATCTACATGTTTATTCTTTGTTGTTGCTTGGTGTATGTTGTTGGCTAGAGGTTTAATTTGTTTTAGGTTGTTGCAGGTGGAGGCGTGAACAAAAGCACAACTCTACCTCCACCCCTCCTTGTCTCTCGACACGCCCATTTTCAGGGAGATTTTGGAAGGAGGAGTTACCAATCCGCAGGGTGTGGAGTTGCTCTTTAAATAAATAAATAAAAAATCTATATAGGGAACCCGCGAGTTACGGCACCCTCGACCTACGGCAACCCGGACTTACGAACGAGCCACTTTGAAAGAATGCCATCGAGATACGGCAAAAAAAACGGGACTTACGAATGAACCCCGTTGAAAAGTATGTAATCGAGCTACGGCATACTAGAAGCGAGACTTACGAACGAGCCCTGTTAAAGGTATGGAGTCAAGCTATGGCATAACTGCGTCATTACAGCAAGCGGCAAGGTGGGGGAGGGGGTTACCTTGGCTGTTTTGTGTTGGGCATGACAGTGAACATGACAGTGGAAAACTACTGCCAGCGAGAGTAGGGGTTGGGCTGTCGGCGGAAGTACACACAGCCACAGTGTACCTGGCGGCTGAGGGATACGTACAGGTAAAGCGGTACTATTTAAAGGGTTGCGCCATTTTGTCCCTCGTGGGTTAGTTACGGCGAGTGAGATACGAACAGCAAAGAAAGATACGAACAGCGAACAAGTTAGCATTAGCTTAGCATATTAGCGAGTGTTAACGTTAGCTTTTATTTTTCAAAATGGGACCGAAGCCAAGTGGAAAGAGAAGCGGAAAGTCAGCGGATGCGGGCGAGGGTAAGAAACCGCGAAAGACAATTATGCTGGAGACGAAATTAAAAATAATAAAAATGTCAGATTAGGGCATGACACCGAAGGCGATCGGAGGCAAGCTAGGGTTAGCCAGGTCGACTGTGGGGACGATTACAAAGGACAGAGAGCGCATTTTACAACACGTGCGTGATTCGGCTCCCATGAGGTCAACCATAATTACGAAGCAGAGGACAGGTAGGATTGTGGAGATGGAACGGTTGCTGGTGTTATGGCTGGAGGACTGTACGCAAAGGCATGTGCCCGTTAGCATGTCGGTGATATGTGAAATTTATGTGGATTTATCTTAGGCTGCAAGAACAACCGAGGAGTGGGGGAAGTGCAGGGGGGAGGGGGGTGCACAGAGTGATTCAGGAGAAGACACATCAGCACAGAGCACAAGAGAAGGCACGTCTTCACAGAGCACAGGAGAAGGGACATCAGGTACCCCGTCGGGGGGGGCGGGTGATGGGGGAGAGAGGAGCACTGGACCAGAGCAGTTCAACGCCTCCAAAGGTTGGCTCCAACGCTTTAAGGAGAGAAGCAACTTTCATAATCTGAAGGTACAGGGTGAGCATTTAATTTCTCATTTTTTTTATTTTTTACTAGGTAGTCCCCGACTTATGATTTTATTTCCTTTTTCCTTTTATTCCGTATTTTTTCCGTATTTTATTCTGTGTTACAACAGCTTAACCATGTGATGTTTGTGTGCATTTAAACAGGTGAGGCCGCCAGTGCTGACCAGGAGGCAGCTGAGGCCTTCCCTGAAACACTGGCTACGATCATCAGGGACGGTGAGTACACTGCCTAGCAGGTGTTCAATGTCGATGAGACAGGGCTGTTCTGGAAGCGTTTGCCCGACAGGACCTACATCAGCAGGGACGAACAAACAGCACCAGGTCACAAGGTCGGCAAGGAGTGTTTGACGTTGATGATGGGAAGGAATGCTTCTGGGGATTGCAAACTCAAGCCGTTGTTGGTGTACCAATTTGAAAACCCAAGAGCTTTCAAACATATTAATAAAAAACCCTTGCCAGTCTATTGGACAGAAAATAAAAAGGCCGGGGTAACACTGGCTGTGTTTTCAAGTTGGTTCACCAACCACTTTGTGCCAGATGTCCGGCAATTTTGTAATGCCAAAAGCATTCCTTTTCAAGTCCTGCTGGTGTTGGACAACGTTCCAGAGCACCCTCCTGATCTCACCGACTTGTACCCGAATGTGAAGGTGGTGTACCTGCCGTCGAACACACGTCCCTGATCCAGCCAATGGACCAGGGGGTGATTAGTACATTTAAGGCGTACTACCTTCAGAGGGTCATCCGTAATGCTTTGGAGGCAACAGAAAACTCTTCAGAAGACACCCTTAAAGACTTCTGGAGACAGTACAACATCCACGATGCTGTGCTGAACATTGGCAACTCCTGGGGATGTGTGACTCCAAAGAACTTGTGCGGCGTATGGAAGAAGCTCTGTCCACAGCTGGTTCAGGAGGCACACGATTCCCAGGAAGTGGACAGTGTCATAGAGGATGTTGTGAGGATAGGTAGGTCACTGGAGCTTGAGATGGACGAGGACAATGTCCAACAGCTGCTGGGTGCAGCAGGACAGGACTTGTCCTCGGACGACCTCATTCAGCTGGACAGGCACATCCCAGATGAGGAAGAGGAACAGGTCACCCCCATCCCTCCACCCAAGTCCTTCAGCAGGCAGGAGTTGGCTAAGGCATTCAAAGAAGTGCACAGCGCCTTGGCCCGGATTGAGGCGCAGGATGAAGATGAGGAGATGTTTGCCAGGGCTCGAAGAGTTGTGTTTGACGGGCTTGCGTGTTACCAGCAGATCCTGGACGACAAAAAACAAGAGGCTGTGCAGAGCAGCATTTTAAAATTTGTCACCAAGGTCTCTGCAGCTCCTCCAGGATCTGCTGGTGCACAAGCAGAAAGGCTATCCAGTCCTCCTGCAGCAAGCTAGGAGGAGTCCATGGACAGCTCGACCTCTCCCCAGTAAAAGACGCCCCCCCCCCCGCTCCCTCCCGACAGGTAATGAAATGTTGTTTTTGATTTTTCTGAGTTGTGTCATGTTACACACAGTAACTTCATCTGTTAATCAATTTGTATCTGCTTATGTTCACAGCCTGCTGCTCCTCCTCCTCCCCTTGCTCTCCACCAGCTCCACCGTCCCATCACTGACCTACCCACCTTCACATACCAGTACAGTGCTTTGTTGCAACGAAAGAATAAAACAAAGCTGGGAGTGGAGACTACAGGCTACAAGCTAACGCTAGCCATGTGCTACTGATAAAAAGCTAATGCGGCAAAACACCACGGAGTTGGGGATTATTGCTACGGGCTGACGATCTGAAGTCTGTGGTCTCATCTGTAGTCTGTGAGCTGGTGAGGCCAGAGAGGCATTGGAGTGCTGCTGTGGGACAATAAATTACATCCAGGCCCCAGATGGACGAGAGCTGAGCTGAACTAGTTGCTGGTGGACGCTAGTGGTGGTGGTGGACGCTAAGCTGTTTGCTGTGGACGTGAGCAGAGCAGCAAGCTGGTTGCTGTTGGACGTGTGCAGAGCAACGAGCGAGTTGCTGTTGGATGGGAGCAGAGCAGTGAGCGAGTTGTTGTGAACGGAAGCAGAGCAATGAGCGAATTGCTGTTGGACGGGAGCAGAGCAACGAGTGAGTTGCTGTTGGACGGGAGCAGTGCAGCAAGCTGGTTGCTGTTGGACATGAGCAGTTGGACATGAGCAGAGCAACGAGCGACGTGAGCAGAGCAACAAGCGAGTTTCTATTGGACGGGAGCAGTGCAGCAAGCTGGTTGGTATTGGACGTGAGCAGAGCAACGAGCGAGTTGCTGTTGGACGGAAGCAGAGCAGCGAGTGAGTTGCTGTGAACGGAAGCAGAGCAACAAGCGAATTGCTGTTGGATGGGAGCAGAGCAACAAACGAGTTGATGTTGGACGGGAACAGAGCAACGATCGATTGGACGGGAGCAGAGCAACGAGCGAGTTGCTGTTGGACGGGAGCAAAGCAACGAGCGAGTAGCTGTTGGACGGGAGCAGCTGGGTCGAGCGCCGTGGAAGAACAGGAGGACAGCTGCCTGGAGCTGGGCTGGGCCGAGCGCCGTGGGTGAGCCGGAGGACTGCCGCCTGGAGTTTCAAGCTGGGCCGAGGGCTGTGAGCGAGCTGGAGGACCGCCGCCTGGGGCTTCGAGCTGGGCCGAGCGCCGTGAGAGAGCCGGGGGACCGCCGCCTGGGGCTTCGAGCTGGGCCGAGTGCCGTGGGCGAGCCAGGGGACCGCCGCCTGGGCTGGCGTCGGAGCTGCACCTGAAACTACATGCTGTGCTAACTGGGCTACATCAGATCTAGTGAGAAAACCTTTTCGGATAATATATCTGATTGCTGCAGGCTGCCGAAACCGTGAGTTCTGTTCTAATAACTGCTGATATGGGTGCTGCACTGCTGGGCCATAGCCACCATCGTTGAGCCTCGTGGAAGGGCCACGTGGTTCAGCAAACAAACCAAAGACCTGCTACCACTAGATCACAAACTCTGTACGTATGACGAGAGGTAAAGGACCAAAGTCACCAGACTCTGTAAATATGAGAAATAGAGGACAAAAGTCACCAGACTCGGAGGGAAACAACTAAGTAGAAATGCAAGGCTTTAAAGAATCACTCAACTTTATGGGTAATCAAATATAAAATTTAACAGCAAAAATGGATTCCTAGGCCAGTCTGGTTAAAGAAATAAGAGAACTGAAAGAACTGATAATTAGCAAAGACAATAAAATTGCTGAACTAGAACGAAAAATAGAGGATTTAGAACAATACACAAAGCAAGACAAAGTGGTGATCTCAGGACTTGATGTTAGTAAGTGCCGGACACATAAAAGAGCTCCTAATAACAGTGACCCAAATGAGTATGAATCTCAGGAAGAGTATGAATCTCTGGAAGAACAAGAGACTCTGGAGGAGCATGTAGTTACTTTCTTACGGAACATGAACATTGACATAGACTATAGGGACATTTCGTTCTGTCACACCCTGCCCAATAATTCACCAAGATTCAAACCGTCAGTAGTCGTCAAGTTCATTAGCAGGAATACAAAAAACTATGTTATGCATAAAAAAAGAAATCTGCAGGGAACAAAAGTTTACATAAATGAACATCTAACCCAAAAAAATGGAAAAGTTGCAAAGGAAGCAAGGTTGTTAAAAAAAAATAGCATCAACATGGACAAGAAATGGATACATCTTTATCAAAACAAAGGAAGGGTCTCAGCCTAAAATGATAAAAGAGCTGACGGATCTGGATGAACTCAGGAGATGAAAAATTACAAATCAATGAAACAACTCACACTCAAAATGGATAAAATATACAGTGAAATGAACAAATACATTAGAACATGACAACATACGAAGACTCAGAACCTAAAATATATAATGTTGAAAATGTGATTGATGCAAATTTTTTCCTGTAATAAAAGATAGCGAATATTATAATGAAGAGCAGTTTAATGACATCAATATATCAAATGGAGTTCTCTCTATTATTCACTTTAATAGCAGAAGTATAAATGCAAACATATCCAAAATAACAGATTACTTAAAACAGTTAAATAGAACTTTTACGATAATAGCGCTGTCAGAGACATGGCTCAATGATGATAACACAAGTAATATTCACATCGAGGGGTATGAATTATATCATATGAACAGAAATAATAAAAGAGGTGGTGGAGTCGCTCTATTTGTCAATAATGAAATAAAATGTAAATTAAATAGTGAAATGTCAATAATAGTTGATAATATTATGGAAATGATAACAATAGAAATAATAAACAAAAACGATAAAAACATAATAATAAGTTGTGTATATAGATCACCAGGAGCAAATATAGAAATATTCACGGATAAAATCTTGGAGCTAATGGAGAAGAGTTTTAATAAAAATGTTTTTTTTGTGTGGAGACTTTAACATTGATATGGGAAATAAAACAGATTCAAATAACATAAGCACATTTATAAACTCAATGTACAGTTTAAATATGTATCCATTGATATCAAAGCCAACAAGAATTACAACTCATAGTGCCACAATAATTGATAATATTTTCACAAATATAACAAATGGGGACGTGATAGGTGGTATCTTAACGACCGACTTAAGTGATCATTTACCAGTTTTCACAATCTATAAAAATGATCAAAGCATCACAAAAGCAGTCACAATGAAGAAAAAGATCATAAACACGTCAAAAAAAGTTTTGGAAAAATTGAAAGAGGATCTAGATAAACAAGACTGGAATGATGTGTATGTTGATGATGCGAACAGAGCATATGATGAGTTTATGAATATCTTGGAAGCTCTGTATGAAAAGAATTGTGTGCAAACAAATTACACAAAGAGAAATACGATTGATCAACCATGGATGACAAAAGGGTTGAGAAATGCTTGTAAAAAAAAGAATTATTTGTATTCATGTTTCTTGAAATTGCGAAGTCAGAGCGCTGAAGAAAAATATAAAAAGTATAAAAATAAATTAGTAGGGATTATAAGGAAACATAAGAAAGAATATTATAGTAAATTATTAGATAAAAGTAATGGTGATATGAAAGCAACATGGCGAGTAATGAATAGTGTCCTGAAGAATCATAAAGCAAAAACTGGTATTTCAAAATATTTTGTAAAAGACAACGATGAAATTCATGATGAAAATGAAATTGTAAATGGATTTAATCAATATTTTGTGAATGTTGGATCAAGCCTTGCAGCTAAAATACCAAAAGTAGATAAAAATGTGATCCACTCAATTACAGGTTGTGCAAATAGTATTTTTCTAAATGGAACTAACAAAGAGGAAATAATGAATGTAGTAAAAAATCTTACAGACAAGAGATCAAAAGACTGGGTGGACATGGATATGATGTTTGTAAAGGACATAATGAGCCATGTTATTGAGCCGTTCACATACATATGTAATTTATCATTTTCAACAGGAATATTTCCAGATAATATGAAAGTAGCTAAGGTCGTTCCTCTTTTTAAAAATGGTGATAAATGTGTGTTCAACAATTATAGACCTATATCCTTGTTACCACAGTTTTCAAAAATTCTTGAAAAACTATTTGTAAACAGACTAGATCAATTTATAGATAAACAAAATATTCTAAGCAACAGTCAGTATGGGTTTAGAGCAAAAAACTCTACATCAATGGCTCTCATGGAATTAATGGAACAAATAACTACTGCTGTCGATCAAAAACAATATTGTATCAGTATTTTTGTTGATTTAAAAAAAGCATTCGATACTATTGATCACACCATTCTCCTTGAAAAACTGAACAAATATGGTATTAGAGGACCAGCATTACAGTGGGTATCTAGCTACTTGAAAGATAGGAAACAATTTGTACAAATAAATGATGTAAGATCTGACCTCTGTAATATCACATGTGGAGTTCCCCAAGGCTCTGTACTTGGACCAAAGCTTTTTATTTTATATGTGAATGACTTGGTAAATGTGTCAGGACTCCTTAAATGTGTACTTTTTGCTGATGATACCACTTTTTTCTGTTTAGGTGAAGATATTGGTCTAGTGGCAGGGCTTTTGACTACGGATCCGAAGGTCGCGGGTTCGCGTCCCGGCCACTACCCAGCTTGGGGTGTCTATGAGTGCACACCTATTTCTCCAGCTCCCCGGGCGCTTTCGGGCTGCTCACTGCACCACCTGGTAGGTGGTTGGGTTAAATGCAGAGACGAATTTCGTCTGTGTATGGGAACATACGCAGATGACAGGAAAAGACATTATTATTATTATTATATTGAACAAATGTTGGAATTGATAAAGACAGAATTTGTCAAGATACAAACTTGGTTTAAAATAAATAAATTATCATTAAATCTAGAAAAAACTAATTACATGATATTCGGTAATAAAAAGAAAACTGTAGATGTTCCACTCAAAATTGAAGATGTTGAGATTTGTAGAGTGAGTGAGGTGAAGTTTTTGGGTGTTATCATTGATGACAAACTGACATGGAAACAACACATAAATTCTGTAAGAATAAAAATAGCTAAATCGATTGCAGTACTGTACAAAGTCAGAGACCTATTGAATGATAAAGCTCTGTATTTGTTGTATAACACAATCATTGTTCCACACTTAATCTATTGTATTGATGTTTGGGGGAAAGCGTGTAAAACAATCACAAAGCCTATTTTTGTATTACAGAAAAGAGCTGTAAGAATTATCACTAGAAAACATTACCGTCATCCATCAAGTACATTATTTTATCAACTGAAGTTATTTTTTATTTTTATTTTTTATTTTTCATTTATAGATGGCCTCCCTTCACACCTTTTAGCCATCCTCTCACTCCAATATTTTTTTTAAGAGAGAAAGAAAGAAAGAAAGAAAAGAGAAAGTAAGACAACAAATCAACAATTATCAACCAAAAGAGCACAAGGCAAACACACCCAACCTCCGTCCACAATCCTGCAAAGCACATGACAGAACACAACAATGGAACATACATGCATAAAGACTAATAATATTCATGAGCTTGCAGTAGAATTCTATAAATACACATACCCATATCTACAAATATATATATACAGTAGTATACATACATATACTTTTATATTCATTTATATATATACCCATCTACATATCTACAAATATATATATACAGTAGTATACATACATATACTTTTATATTCATTTATATACCCATCTACATATCTGCATATATCTATATATACATCCCTGCATCCATTTGTGTGTGGTTGTGAGCATGCATAAGTGTATAAGGTTCCTCCAATAGAACATTTAGTAGCGACTGTGAAGCATCAGAGATCCGTCCCCCCAAAGCCCGAGGCAGACGAAGGAGCGATCAAAGCCCAAGGGGGGCTCTGGGGGGGCTGCCCTCGGGGAAGGACCCCGAGCCCAGAGTCCCCAGTAAGAATCCTCCAATGTAAGAATAAAAATAGCTAAATCGATTGCAGTACTGTACAAAATCAGAGACCTATTGAATGATAAAGCTCTGTATTTGTTGTATGACACAATCATTGTTCCACACTTAATCTATTGTATTGATGTTTGGGGGAATGCGTGTAAAACAATCACAAAGCCTATTTTTGTATTACAGAAAAGAGCTGTAAGAATTATCACTAGAAAACATTACCGTCATCCATCAAGTACATTATTTTATCAACTGAAGTTATTGAAGTTCCATGATTTGGTAGACTATAATATTTTATCAGTTATGTATAGGGCTCAAAATAATGCATTACCTTTAAATATCCAAATGCATTTTGTTAAAAGACAAAGTTGTTATAATCTTAAGGGGACAGAGATGTTTGTAAAACCACAATTCAGAACTAGTTTGAAGGGACGTTCTACCTCAATCCAGGGAATTAGATTATGGAATGGCTTGGAGAATGTAGTTAAAAATGCCAAGTCAATGTTTACATTTAAGAAAATGATCAAAACAAATGTGTTAAAAAAAATATATATGAAATAGCGTAATGTGTATTGTAGTATTAGTTAGAAAATTAGAAAGAGTTAGTCATTTTGTACTGTTGGTTGAAGATTATTATTGTTTAATCTGATTGTTGGAAAAAGTTGGTTGAAAATTATTATTGTTTACATGGTTGATTATTATTGTTTAATCTGATTGTTGGAAGTAAGGGGCAGATATAATAAGATTTATTCTTCGTTCTGCTACCTTTCATTTTTTTTATATTTCGTACATTATCATTTATGAGATTGTCTTGTATTGTTTCTTTTGTAAAAAAAAAAATGAACAAATTTAATAAACATAAACATAAACACAGTATCGTCGGAAAGGTACAGCAAAGACATGTTAATTTTTTTACTTTATTTTTGTTTTATGTTACATCTACTGTATTCATCACCTCTCTCTCGACAGCTTCCAAAGCCTCACACCCCCCTGGTCCATCCAGGCATGTGCACCACACCACACAGGCAAGGAGAAGTTGTTCTTGTCTGTGTTTTCATTTCTGCAGATGTTGACGTCTGTGTGTGGGTTTCAACAGAACCACCTGATGCTCTTGCCTCATGGACCAGCCTCCTGTACCTCCTCCATCTCCACAACTCTTCACCACACCACACAGGTAAGGAGAAGTTGTTCTTGTCTGTGTTTTCATTTCTGCAGATGTTGACATCTGTGTGTGGGTTTCAACAGAACCACCTGCTGCTCTTGCCTCATGGACCAGCCTCCTGTACCTCCTCCATCTCCACAAATGCACCATTTCACACCACACAGCTAAGGAGAATTTGTTCTCTGTCTGTTTTTCATGTTCTCTTTGCAGGTCATTGTCCAGCTTTAACTGCAGATGTTCATGTTTGTGTTAATTTCTACTCAGAACACCTCCTGCACCTTCCTCGTGGATGGGCGTGTGTCCTCTCTGTCCTGCCTGCCTCTGTTGTCCTGCCTCCTCACTGCTGCCCTAGCTTGTCTCCTGACTCACGTGTTTGTGAACATCTGCACTGAGTAGAACTTGTTATCTGTCTGTTTTTCATGTTCTCTTTGCAGGTCATTGTCCAGCTTTAACTGCAGATGTTCATGTTTGTGTTAATTTCTACACAGAACACCTCATGCACCTTTCTCATGGATGGACGTGTGTCCGGTTCTAACTCCTGCCTGCCTCTGTCGTCCTGTCTCCTCACTGCTGCCTCCATCCATCACCTGTGTGTCAACACCTTCTGCCTCAATGACTACTGCCAAAAAAAACACACCTGATCTGATGGACAGACCTGCTCACATCAGGACCAAACACCTGAACTCACACCTGGGCTAAACTGCTCCCATCATTCATTGTTGAGCAATGGCTAAGCAGTTCCATCTGATCCAGGTTTGAACTTGAGAAAAACATCATACATACTGTCTACCTACACTTCAATCAAAGTAAGGGAATTTTGTTTTCTTTTTCTGCTGCTTCTAGCTTTTTTAGAGTTCATGGACTTGTTTTTCATGCACATGGACATGAACTGCACACCAAGGCACTGGTTTTACATACATGATGGTTGTAACATGTTTCTGATGGATGTGATTTGCTGCTGATAATTGACATCAATTGCTGATTATAGATGGATGTGAACTGCTGCTGATTTGCTGCTGATGGATGTCAATAGCTGCTGCTCTTTAAGAAGTGTTCATGGTTGACATCATTTGCTGATGGTGGATGGATATGAATTGCTACTGATTTGCTGCTGATTGATGTCAATAGCTGCTGCTCTTTGAGAAGTGTTTATGATTGACATCAATTGCTGATGATGGATGGATGTGAATTGCTGCTGATTTGCTACTGATTGATGTCAATAGCTGTTGCTCTTTAAGAAGTGTTCATGGTTGACATCATTTGCTGATGATTGATGGATGTGAATTGCTACTGATTTGTTGCTGATTGATGTCAATAGCTGCTGCTCTTTGAGAAGTGTTCATGGTTGACATCATTTGCTGATGATGGTTGAGAACTGTTTAGGAAGAGATTTGTATTTTGTATGCCTTTTCTGTGCTGAAAAATACATTAATGTACCTTTTAAAAGTTCCTGGACTGGACTGTATACTAAGGCACTTTGTTTTCATACATCTAGGTACACTAAAGTAGTTTTTTAAATTACAGTATTGAATGTGCTGTGCTGAATAGCAATGTTTAACATTATTGTACACTACTGTACATGCTGTACAGGTACTGTGTGTGTTTATGGATGAATGTGTGGTGTAATGTGTTAGATAAGTGTTTGTAAATAAAGTTCTGTGCATGTTTATGGCCCAGTATGTCCGCTTGTTCAGTCTCATGCCGATAAATGTGTGTGCGGCACTCCGTTAGCGGTATGGCCGTGACTTACGGCAAAAATCCAAACCTACGAACGACACGTGTTTTTCACCCCCGACGGCAGAATCGAGCTGCGAACGGTCCTTAGGTCTGGAACTTGTTCGTAATTCAAGGGTTCCCTGTATTGCTGTCACCACCACCGGGCACCTCATTTGGTCCCTGCGGGTGACCAGGTGCCCACGGGCACCACGTTGGTGACCCCTGATTTATGATATATGTTGTGCAATATTGGCTTATTCAGTTCTGCAAGGTACATCAACATGCATTGTACATAAAAAGAATCCTTAATACATTTGAAGATAATTATATGTTTTGCATTTTTGTATTGGGTAGATCTTTTTGACTTGGTTGTTTTATAAGTAGCTCGCATGCTGAAAAAGTGTGAGCACCCCTGGAGTAAAGGATGGTGTGTGACAGAATCCTAAAGTTTGAAGGACGTTTCTTCTCTGAAGTCTAAGCTGTACAGCTCCAGACATTTCTATTTCTTTTAAACCCCATTGTTGTCTACGTAGAAGGACATTTTTCAGTTTTGATTAATTTTGTCTACGTCATTTAATGTAGTAGACATTAAAAATCAGAGCTCACCGTTCCTGATGGAGCCACATGTTTTGCTGTAATTTTTGTGTGGATTTTAGCATGGTCTATTATTTCCATTAATAAAATGTGTTTATTTCAGCAGTTTGGATTCTGGTGGACTAAACAAAAATGTAATT
>JBBPBX010050123.1:0-12500 GCA_038048925.1 Garcialebias charrua | reverse complement strand
TGCAGCCAGATGCTGGAGACGGTAAGGAGGCACCGGGTGGATTTTGTGGCCAAAGCCATGGGCGCAGCTGCGGCGCCAGCAGACCTGGACCTCACAGAGGCTCTCACTTCCACGTCGGAGCTCGAGAGCATGGATTTGGAGGAGAGTACTCGAGTCGAATGGGGTGACAGCCCAGATGTGGCGGCTCCCATCGGGGACTTGACAGCCGAATTTGACACTTGAGAAATGATGAACGCGGATGAGATCTCGCTAACAGCCTCAGGTGAAATTTCTGGCGATGAAACTGACGAGTACGACGGAGAGGAGGAGGACCTCTCTCACAACCCGGCGCCAGTGCTCCCAGAGACTGACATCTCGATCCCCGCTCTGTTCGACTTGTGCCGCAGAGCGGAAAACGCGCTGCAGATCACTTGGTCAGAACCTCCACCCCGTTATGATGCAGGCGTACCTGGCTGAAAAACTACAGGAGCTCCAGGTGACGACAGACAAGCAGGCTGCCACAGAAGTGCTGGAAGAAGCCCGCAGGGCAACAGACTTCGTGTTCCGCATGATAGGGACAGCAACCATCGCACAGGGCAGATGCATGGCTGAGGTGGTCATCGCCCAACTTCACCTGTGGATGACTCTGACAGACCTCCCGGAGGGTCAGCGGATTCATTTTCTGCACCACTTGATAGAACTGACGGGACTGTTTGCAAGAGCTCTGGACAGGATTCAGACCAGGTTAGAACAGAGGCGTAAACAGGCTGAGGCCCTCCGGGAAGGCATGCCCAGGAGAGCTTTTGCCCCCACAGGGAGACAGCTGGAAACAGACCCGTGCAGCCTCGGCACCGCTCAACCACACGTAATCTGCCGCAAAAGAGACCGGCGTACGAGGGGGAGCACCGGTAAAGACCCCCAACCGGGCCCACCACAAGCTGCTCATTCCTGGAGTAGGAGCAGGTTCGTACCCCGCCAAGCGGTCCAACAGAGGACCTCTTCGGCAAATCGGGACACGAGACAGAAGCGTGCCTGATGAAACGGGCCCTCTGCTCAGCTTTATCGGCTCGCCCGCCCACGTGGTACGGGGGCCGAACTTTGCATGTCCAGACTTTATTTGTAAAAAGGTACAAAAAGCTGGTGACTTTGATGTATGCACAAAACATGACTGTTCTGTTGTGAGTGAAATAAAGTCAGAAAAGTTGTTGCACAAAACACAAATAAAAATTCAAAGAACAGTTTTGCCCTGTTTCTTGAAAAAAAAAAAACACAGCAACATTAACAGCACAGCTCCCCTCTGATACCGATCACTATAAAGGGTGGGGGCTGTCACCCCCCTTCCCTCGCGGTTCATGGGGTGCTAGCTCAAGACAATAAACCCTAGCAAGTGGTCTCAGGACTGTCTGCAACAGACAGACCCAGAGGCATCTGAAAACAGGTACAACGGCTCTCACGGGGCCAGGTGAGGGGGGGGGGTCACATCTTCCGACCCCCGTCCCATCGGAACCCAGTGGGCCGACAATACACATACTGTATTCCACAAGCGCCCGGGGCATGCCGACAGAACTTGGTGACCATGACAACGTATCATTATGGCTCCCAGACGCTTGTCAGCGGATGTCAGCAATTAATAACGGGGGGCCATAACAGAGGCCCACAGGCCCAAGCCAGACTCACATGTTGACAAAAGGGACAGCAATGACGCTGCAGGTTTTGTTAACAAATACTGTTACAAAACAGGAAATGCACCAGGGCTGGATCAGATTCCTCTTCCTCATGCTCAAGGAGGTCTGGACTTAATGACGTCATCCAGGCTTATAGGTGCTCAGCAGAAAAAGGTGTTTCGTGCAGTTTTTCATCCTCATGCTGAAACTAACTTTTCATCCTGTATGGACAGCAGGCCGTGCACAGGAAGTGAACCTGTTTTGTGTGACAGCTCAATGCACCAAATCAGCTGTGCCTATGAATGGCATTCCTTCAACGGGAGCTTTGCAGCTCACTCATAATATTGCAGAGGCGAGCCTAGATTACCGTATTTCTGGGCGTATGAGCCACCACCACTTTGGTCAAAACACATCCTCAGAGAAAACGTGCCCGACGCAGCTCCCTGGAATCTTAACCAGCTCCAGAGTAATGGTGGAGCCGGAGGCTCGTGAACTAGACCCGGCCATGGAACGGCCTGGAATCCGGAGGTCTGTTCACATACAAAGCCTGCTCTCCCTCCGTGCCGTGACTGTCACTAAGAGGAGAAAAAGCAAACGTTCTGGCCCACATTTACAGGAGGGTCCCCTCCCTAACATAGTTGGCCCCCAAGGGGTCACAGGGCCTAGGGCCCTTGGATGTGTGCTTAATCCAGGAACGTGGGCATCTGCTCCTCTTCAGGGACCTACTGCATCACCAATAACAACAGCCTCTCTGCTTATGCCCAGGACTGTGGCAAACTACAGCTTGGCTGCTGAAAGGAACAAACTGATGGCCTCAGGTCTCCCAAGGAATGTGGTAAATACAATACAAGGAGCAAGTGCGATGTCAACACAGACTCTCTATGCTCGTAAATGGTGTGTTTTTGAAGCTTGGTGCATGGAAAGGAATATTGTTTCTTATTCCTGTGACCTGGTCCAGCTTCTTACCTTTCTACAGGACCTGCTGGAGAAAGGCCGCTCATTTTCCACAATTAAGGTGTTTTTGTCAGCCATCTCAGCATGCCATGAGGGCTGGGGGGGAAGATGCCGGTGCACACCCTCTCATGATAAGGTTCATGAAGGGCGTACTGAGGAAGAGACCTCTCAGCAGGACCTTGACCCCTGATTGGGATCTTCAACTGGTCCTAAGTGCTCTCTGTGAGTCCCCATTTGAACCATTAAGAGATATTAGGATAGATTTGCTATCTTATAAACCGCTTTACTCCTGGCCCTTTGCTCGGCGAAACGTGTGGGCAACATCCATGCTTTGTCTGTGCAACCAATGTGTACCAGGTTTGCCCCTGACGGGTCAAAGGTCACCCTAAGGCCTAACCCTGCATATGTCCCAAAGGTCCTGACTTTGAATCCCGGAAGTTTGGATTTTGAACTCTCCTCATTTCCTCCTGCTCCTGTCCTCACTAAGGAACAGAAAAGACTGAGAGTACTCTGCCCCATTAGGGCCTTACGTGGTTATATTGAGAAAACAGCTGATTGGAGGAAAACAAACCAACTGTTTGTATGTTTTGCTGTCCCGGCTACTGGCAGGGCCCTGTCAAAGCAACGCCTCTCACACTGGGTGACTGAGGCCATTAAGAGGGCGTACAGTAGCAAAGGTCAACAGGTGCCCTCTGGGGTACGTGCCCACTCTATTCGAGGCCTGGCCGCCTCGTGGTCATTGTTCAAGGGTGTACCAGTTGCAGACATCTGTGTAACTGCGAACTGGAGCTCAATGAACACATTTGCAAAACATTACAGTTTGGACGTTACTGCGTGTGACGTCACTCAGGCTGTCCTCTCTAACACAAAGTAGAGAGTGGCCGAGAGATGCCTAATGTATAAAAGCAGATGTTCACACAAGCATGCATTTTACTGAGCATTTAAAGGGCGTGAATGAATTATGTTCCCATAGCAATAGTGTTGCACCGAGTGACTGACTGATAAGAGAACTGAAAGTTATGCACCATAACTCATGTTCCCTGAAGGAAGGGAACGAGGTGCAACACAGTTGGCCCTTTTCAATGCTGAAGCTCGGTGAAGTGCATTTTGGAGGAAGTAGGATGGGCGTCCGCGTCTTAAGTACCCAGAGGGCAGGGTCTCTGGCGTGACGCCGACGCCCCCTGCCATAAAGGCGTGAATGTATTCCTTCAGGTAATCACACGGGGGCGCAATTTCCCATAGCAATAGTGTTGCACCTCGTTCCCTTCCTTCAGGGAACATGAGTTATGGTGCATAACTTTCAGTTTCCACATGTGTTCTCCACTTTAAAAAAATATGTTCAAATTTTTAACATCTTAGTTAATCAGGGCTTTACACAGCCTTTAAATTATATTTATGTGTAAATGAGTGTGTATGAGGATGTATGTTTGGTATTTATGCACTTGTTAGATTGATTTATTTTCATTTCATTTCATTCCCTCCAATCGTTTCTTAGAGAAATTCACAAAAGTAAATGCAAATACAAACAATTACACACTCACTCCCACTTTCTCTGCCACAGTTTATTACTTCTCCTCCTGTTGAAGGGAAACACATTTAAATTTATTTAATAAACTCTTGCATTGTCTTTTACTGCCTGAGGCACAGCTGTCTACATTTCTTACTGTCTAACTCCTGGGAGCTCTCAGTCTCTCTTCTCCTTTGAGCCTACATCTCTTACTCCTGACCTCCTCTCTAAATTATCAAAGAGCATTTCTTTTTCCTCCAGTCAAGCTGTATCTTTAGGCTCCTAAGAGCTTAAAAAAGGCAGATGGGCTTATTTTCTTGGCTGATTATTGTGTTTCATCTGTCATTCAAAAGGCTGTGACTAACTGGGAGGTAGTTCAGGGTTAGGGTCTTCAAACGTTGAGCTATTTAGTCACATGTTTGTCATTGACCCACAAGACTATTCTTTTAGCCATTTGTTTTATTATCTCTTTGAACGGTTTGCCAGCCTGTCCAAGATGTTTTGAGTCAAGTGTTTATGATGTGAAAAGTTGTAAAGCCACCTGGGATGGATGTCAAGGCTGCTTCGTAGGTGTTTGAAAGGTGATAATGAAGGAAACTAGTCTTGCTGATGGACAGAAACATGCTTTTGAGACTCAAGAAAAACGAGTTTAATGCAGCATTGATAGTTTAATGCAGCATTGATGAAAATGAAATTGTAAATGGATTTAATCAAATGTTGGATCAAGCCTTGCAGCTAAAATACCAAAAGCAGATAATAATGTGATCCATTCAATTAAAGGTTGTGCAAATAGTATTTTTCTAAATGGAACCAACAAAGAGGAAATAATGAATGTAGTAAAAAATCTTACAGACAAGAGATCAAGGGACTGGGTGGACATGGATATGATGTTTGTAAAGGACATAATGAGCCATGTTATTGAGCCATTTACATACATATGTAATTTATCATTTTCAACAGGAATATTTCCAGATAATATGAAAGTAGCTAAGGTAGTTCCTCTTTTTAAAAATGGTGATAAATGTGTGTTCAACAATTATAGACCTATATCCTTGTTACCACAGTTTTCAAAAATTCTTGAAAAACTATTTGTAAACAGACTAGATCAATTTATAGATAAACAAAATATTCTAAGCAACAGTCAGTATGGGTTTAGAGCAAAAAACTCTACATCAATGGCTCTCATGGAATTAATGGAACAAATAACTACTGCTGTCGATCAAAAACAATATTGTATCAGTATTTTTGTTGATTTAAAAAAAGCATTTGATACTATTGATCACACCATTCTCCTTGAAAAATTGAACAAATATGGTATTAGAGGACCAGCATTACAGTGGGTATCTAGCTACTTGAAAGATAGGAAACAATTTGTACAAATAAATGATGTAAGATCTGACCTCTGTAATATCACATGTGGAGTTCCCCAAGGCTCTGTACTTGGACCAAAGCTATTTATTTTATATGTGAATGACTTGGTAAATGTGTCAGGGCTCCTTAAATGTGTACTTTTTGCTGATGATACCACATTTTTCTGTTCAGGCGAAGATATAGAACAAATGTTGGAATTGATAAAGACAGAATTTGTCAAGATACAAACTTGGTTTAAAATAAATAAATTATCATTAAATCTAGAAAAAACTAATTACATGATATTCAGTAATAAAAAGAAAACTGTTGATGTTCCACTCAAAATTGAGGGTGTTGAGATTTGTAGAGTGAGTGAGGTGAAGTTTTTGGGTGTTATCATTGATGACAAACTGACATGGAAACATCCCATCCATCCATCCATTTTCTTCCGCTTATCCGGGGTCGGGTCGCGGGGGTAGCAGCCTAAGTAGGGAGGCCCAGACTTCCCTCTCCCCAGCCACTTGGAGCAGCTCCTCTGGGGGAATCCCAAGGCGTTCCCAGGCCAGCCGAGAAACATAGTCCCTCCAGCGTGTCCTGGGTCTTCCTCTGGGTCTCCTCCCGGTGGGACATGCCCGGAACACCTCACCAGGGAGGCGTCCAGGAGGCATCCTAACCAGATGCCCGAGCCACCTCAACTGGCTCCTCTCGATGTGGAGAAGCAGCGGCTCTACTCCGAGTCCCTCCCGGATGACTGAGCTTCTCACCCTATCTCTAAGGGAGAGTCCAGACACCCTGCGGAGAAAACTCATTTCAGCCGCTTGTATCCGAGATCTTGTTCTTTCGGTCATAACCCAAAGCTCATGACCATAGATGAGGGTGGGAACGTAGATCGATCGGTAAATTGAGAGCTTTGCCTTTTGACTCAGCTCTCTCTTCACCACGACAGACCGGTACAGCGCCCGCTTCACTGCGGACGCTGCACCTATCCGCCTATCGATCTCACGCTCCAGTTTTCCCTCATTCGTGAACAAGATCCCGAGATACTTAAACTCCTCCACTTGGGGCAGGACCTCCTCCCCGACCCGTACTGTACAAAGTCAGAGACCTATTGAATGATAAAGCTCTGTATTTGTTGTATAACACAATCATTGTTCCACACTTAATCTATTGTATTGATGTTTGGGGGAATGCGTGTAAAACAATCACAAAGCCTATTTTTGTATTACAGAAAAGAGCTGTAAGAATTATCACTAGAAAACATTACCGTCATCCATCAAGTACATTATTTTATCAACTGAAGTTATTGAAGTTCCATGATTTGGTAGACTATAATATTTTATCAGTTATGTATAGGGCTCAAAATAATGCATTACCTTTAAATATCCAAATGCATTTTGTTAAAAGACAAAGTTGTTATAATCTTAAGGGGACAGAGATGTTTGTAAAACCACAATTCAGAACTAGTTTGAAGGGACGTTCTACCTCAATCCAGGGAATTAGATTATGGAATGGCTTGGAGAATGTAGTTAAAAATGCCAAGTCAATGTTTACATTTAAGAAAATGATCAAAACGAATGTGTTAAAAAATATATATATATGAAATAGCGTAATGTGTATTGTATTAGTTAGAAAATTAGAAAGAGTTAGTCATTTTGTACTGTTGGTTGAAGATTATTATTGTTTAATCTGATTGTTGGAAAAAAGGGGCAGATATAATAAGATTTATTCTTCTTTCTGCTACCTTTCATTTTTTTATATTTTGTACATTATCATTTATGGGATTGTCTTGTATTGTTTCTTTTGTTAAAAAATGAACAAATTTAATAAACATAAACATAAACATTTCTATCCCCCCCCCCCTTATTTTATGATATTGTCTACGCCACAAATATGACCATTTATTATAAATTATTGTCCCCTGTAAGGTAATGATTATTTTCCGAATGAAAGTTTGAACTTGTTTATTTGTTTGTGTAAAAATACATTTTGGGGTGACAGCGGGGAAGACAACATAAAAGGAGGAAGTGATGGCGTTTTTGGCCCCTCTTGCCTGGGAGTGCACACCTGCCGAGGGGGATTTGGCCTGAGGCCGTTGCCCTGGATTGCCTGTGGACTGTTCATCACCCTGAGTTGGGATCACGGTAGCCTGGCCCTCGCCATTCCTGCACAGCTCCGCTCAATTCTCATTTCCCTTCACTGCACAGTCTGGGACTTCACCCACCCACAAGGATTTCTCCGGTAGATTTTTGTTCGGACCAATCAGAGAACAGAAGGCGGAGTTTTGAACGACGTTGACAGGGTTGCCAGATAAGAATTAACGAATCATCTAGTACTGTTGCTTATTTTATTTTATTTTTTACCCAAACTGTCATATTTGCTGCGTGAGGGTCTGATAAGATTAATAGTGTGTTGAGTTTAGTGAACATTTGCACTGAAAAGGGGTAAAAAAAATAAAAATAAAATAAAATTTATGTTTATCTGGCAACCCTGGGACTGACGTCGTCAGTTAAAATGGCTGCCGCCACGAAGGAATTTTCAACAAAACAAGGTAAAAAACTATTATTTCTTTCCTGAGAAAAACTATATTTCTTAGCTGACGTTATAAAGTGTTTCTGAGCTCAACAGTTCCTAAATCAATTCACGAACTGGTCAAATCTGCTGGATTTAAATAGTTTCGGTTTGACATTTTCCAAACAGCCTCGGGTGCGCTACGAAAATAAATGATAAAAAATTGAATTTTATCTCAAATGTTTCATCAAGGCCAACAGTCAGTAAATTAGAGCCATATAATTACACACTGGTAGCAAAAAAAAGATCCACCGAGTGGTTTCTGAGCTTTTTATCTGAATAGCCTGGACCTCGCCAGGCTAAGCTAACAAAACTACGCCTTCTGTTCTCTGATTGGTCCGTTCAAAAATCTACGGAGAAATCGTTTTCAATGGGAGGAATGCCAGACCCTAGTCCGAAGCAAAGTGAAGGACAGGGTCTGGTTCAACCAGGCTAGGATCACGGTGGATCAGTAACCTTTTCTTACCCAGGACTGCAGGGGAGGCCCGCTAAATGGACCTTGAGATTCTGGTTCTCACTTCTTTTTTCTTTTTTTTTGGCACGTCGACACCTGGATGGATTGAGTGGGTGTTTCCCTCATCCCACTTAAAACAAACTTTCCTTCTAAGAGGACATTCGGACTGCAAGTTGGTGCAGCTTGTTTTTTGATTTATGGGGTTTTGTTTGCAGATATGTAAATGTTGTGGGGATGAAGTGTTTGGGTTGTTTGTGTGCACAACTGATTTGTTTCTTTAAATTGTGTAAAGGGCAGTAAACGTCATGGCCATTATCATTACAGTAGTTTGTTTATGAGAGCTTTTTTGCACATGTGAGGGAATTATTTTCTGTTTACTAGGTTATGCTTTCTCCTCAACCATTATAAGTTTTAAGCACCGTCAGCTCCAGGCACTGCCCGTGATGTATTTAGCGTTATGCAATGAATCCCTCTTTTACCGTAGCGGTAGGGGCAGGTTGTTATACGCTGCTGAATCAACACTGTCCAAGCAGTTTAAGTCTTGCTGCTGTAAAGGATTTTGAGGAGGTCAATATTAATACTGACCTCTTTACCTCAATTAATTTACTTATTCAGATTGAATAGTAATTTCACGGATTCTTTTCTTTTCAGTTTACCCAATATTTCTGTGATCTTTATGATGGATAAATAAATAAAGCCATTAAGTGACAGAGAACGTTGACTTTAGCTTGGTATGCCAGGAGACACTACCATTTATTTATAATAAATCAACTAAAATCAACATCATTACACTTGATTGACATGATTCACACTTTCTTGCAATTTAACACGTCAGCACAGTTAAATTACAACACAACAGACATAAATACTGGATGTTAACATACTTAGTCTGAGGGCTCTATGACTTAAAATGTAGTTTCCAGATAGATTGAGAGGGATAAAGAAATAGGAGGAGAGATGGTTTAAAGGAAATTGTCTTGAGCATGTTACCAGAAGTGACACTCCCATCAGATTTCTGCTGAAATCCCAGGTACGTTTGTAAACGCTGACTCATTACCTTCACAGACGAGAAGTCTGGTAAAGAGATGGCACCAGCCTTTCAGATGCACAGAGTCCTTCAGGCCCAGTTCGTCCGAACTGGTTGTTTACTTTCCAACGTCTCCTGGGTTCCGCTTGGATCATCAGAAAATGTGTCCGCTCCTGGTTGACTTCAAGACGAGATGTTTCTCAAAGAAAGTTCATTAAGAACTTGGAGCTCTTTAGCTCTATTGAATTTATGGAGGCGTCCATAAATTCTTCGCTGAATAAGCCAGTCTTTGGCGTATGACTGCAGCTTACATCAGCTTCCAAGGCAGAGAGCTTTCAGGTCTCTGTCCATTCAAACTCTGAAGAGAAAGTTCACATCTCTCCCTCCTCACAGGAACGACTGTCTTTAGGAAACTTAGAACCCTTAGTAGAAGCTCTGAGATTAGAACACGTTTTCCTCATTGGTCCGTGGACCAGCGAGCAGAGTTAGAGACACGTCAAGACTTCACTTTAACGTTATCAGGGTTCAAGGTGAGAGTCAGAGCAGAGAGAAGTTGTTTAGAGGGTGTTGGAGCCGTTCTCACGAAAACAACGGATTAACTGTCTCATTCATTTCTAAACAAAACGGCCGGGCCTCTGTGACCCGAGCCTTCAACTTTAACACAGCAGGAGTGACACAGTAATGTTTCACATTACAGAATAACACAGCATATAACATATGTGATCATGATATATTGTAAACTACAACACTGCTCATGAATAAACACACGTGATGCTTCTGATTATATTTGTATTAGAACAAAATCCAAGATAGAAATAGTCTCTTTTTGAGTGAATCTGTCCTTTGATTTAAACTAATAAAATAAACTGTGTTAAATGTCTGGTTACTGAAAGGTCAGTAAAAGTCATCTCTGGAACAGTTCAAAAATACAAAGGTGTATCAGAGCGGGCACGGTCATGCCCACTACACTGCTCAAACTAAAATAATATGGCTTCTGGTTCTTTTGAATTTGTGTGAACTTATAGCTAAATCTTAAGGCACTAATATTATAAAGCAAATTATTCCATCTGTCCATCCATCTGTCCGTGCTTCTTCCATTATCGGTCACTGGTGTCCAATATATCAAGCCATTAATGTGCAAGAGGTGGGGGACAACCTGGAAAGGTCTCAGTCCATCACAGAGACACACAGAGACAAACGAGACAAACAACTAATCACTCTCTCATTCACACCTAGAGACAATTTAGAGTTACAAATCAGCCTAACATGCATGTTTTTGGTCTATGTAATACACAAACTAGATCACAAAATGAATAATTCTACTTAATTTTTCTAACTGTAATACACAAACTACATCACCCATAAATCTACTTAATTTTTCTAACTGTAATACACAAACTACATCACAAAATGAATAATTCTACTTAATTTTTCTAACTAATACACAAACTACATCACACTTAATTTTTTTTTCTACTTAATTTTCCTAACTGTAATACACAAACTAGATCATAAAATGAATAATTCTACTTAATTTTTCTAACTGTAATACACAAACTACAAGATGGCACAACATCAAGATGTTCACAAAATGAATAATTCTACTTAATTTTCCTAACTGTAATACACAAACTACATCACAAAAATGAATAATTCTACTTAATTTTTCTAACTGTAATACACAAACGCACTAAGCTACATCATAAGTACAACATAAGTGTAATACACAAACACACTAAGTTACATCATATATAGTTTTTGAGCAAGTCCTTTTTGACCTTTTTCTTAAATGTATACATTGATTTTGCATTTTTAACATCACTCTCCAGAGCATTCCACAATCGAACTCCCTGAATTGAGGTAGACCGTCCCTTTAAGCTGGTTCTGAATTGTGGTTTGATGAATATCTCTGTCCCTTTGAGATTGTAATAACTTTGTCTTTTTATAAAATTTCTTTGGATATTTAAAGGTAATGTGTTATTATGAGCCCTATACATAACTGATAAAATACTATATTCTACCAATTCCTGGAATTTCAATAAGTTTAGCTGAAGAAACAAAGTGTTTGATGGGTGACTGAAATGTTTTCTGGTGATTACTCTTACAGCTCTCTTTTGTAAAATAAAAACAGGCTTTGTAATAGTTTTGCACGCTTTTCCCCAAACCTCAATACAATAGATTAAATGTGGAGCAATGATTGTGTTATACAACATATGCAGAGCTTTATCAATTAAAAAATCCCTGACTTTATACAGTACTGCAATTGATCTAGCTATTTTTTTTATTAATGGAATTTACATGATGTTTCCATGTCAGTTTGTCATGGAAAGTTCATCAAGATGTGCACAGACCAACAATCCATGCACATGAATCATGCTTATGTTTATTAAATTTGTTCTTTTTTTTTTTTTACAAAAAAACACAATACAAGACAATCCCATAAATGATAATGTACAAAATATAAAAAAATGAAAGGTAGCAGAAAGAAGAATGAATCTTATTATATCTGCCCCTTTTTTCGAACAATCAGTTTAAACAATAATAATCTTCCAACAACAGTACAAAATGAATAACTCTTTCTAATTTTCTAACTAATACAATACACAACATTACGCTATTTCATTTTTTAAAACAAATTCGTTTTGACCATTTTCTTAAATGTAAACATTGACTTGGCATTTTTAACTACATTCTCCAAGCCATTCCATAATCCAATAAGAATCATGATGCTGCTCAGCTGCCAGAGTGATCAACTGGAGTGAAGGCAGCTGTCGTCAGCATCAGGACCGCCCGTCTCACACTCAACCAGCAATGGGTGATCAACAGAAAACAGCCAAATAACGGAATTCTGACCAACCTTTACATTTTACACACACACAAAAAAAAAAAACATAACTTTTGAAAATAATTTTAAGCATGAATCAACCTCTCTCTGCTCCTACACAACAATCTGTTTCATCTTTATCTTTTCATTGAGCTTGTGCTTCTGTTGGTGAT
>JBBPBX010050121.1:0-23255 GCA_038048925.1 Garcialebias charrua | reverse complement strand
GTCTACTGTGACCTGTTTGGTAATTTCACTTGTCGGACTATTTTTTTTAACCTTTTATTTATACAGATAGTCTCATTGAGTCACAAGGACCCACCCCCGAGGGAGATGTGTATTGGGCAGCTACGTGAGCGCCCAGGTGTAACGAGGCTAATTGTTTTGGTGGCATGAAGCTCGTTAGCCTATCAAAACAAATCCATAAATTTGCCGCAGCATTGTATAAGCTGTGGTGTTCAAAGCATTGTTTTTCCCCCTCTCCCCCCGGACAATTGCTGGCACTGACATAGTGCTAAGCTAGCGGTGTGCAATACAGACACGCTAGCTAAAAAGCTCAATTTTCCTCACGCTTAGCCATCTCCAACCCCGCCCCCCCCCCGCCCCCCGGCTCAATAACTGTGGGTACAAACAGCGTGCAACACAGACACCAATGTCGTTCCTACCTCCTTGACAAAAATCACGGGAGAGGTGAGCGCCCTGTCAAGGCAAGTAATGTAGGTCTAACAATGAAGCGTGGAAAAAAGTAGCGGCTTATAGTTCGGAAATTACGGTAATCAGATTTAAAAAAAAAAGGAAAACCTTGATGCTTGATGACGATTGAGTAAAATGTGGACCAGTTTCTTTTTAATTTTCTAATAAAAAGCACCTCACTGAAATAAGGGTTAATAGATAGATTAAGAGTTGTTACACAGTGTTACAAAATAGGTTTATTTAAAGTGTTTAATATTTGAGGAAAATTAGCAGCAAAGTAATTTAATGTCTGATTCCAAAGTGATGCTGGATGAAAATGCATCATAGTGTTGGAATAGTTGCCGCATTCTTTCAGTTTGACTTTTCAAAGGTAAAGATGGACTCGTTGTATTTCTGTAGTAGCGATTAGCTTAGCTCGTTTATTAGGAATCCAATCTTTTTCTCCAAATTGAGAACCGTCTGTTTGCAGGTAAGACATTCACTCATGATGACTTGACACAACCTTAAAAAAAAGGGTATACATTCATTCCTGTCTCTGTAAATTCTGAAATTATAGATCACACCAGTTCATGCTAATGCAAATATTTAACTTTAATGTTACTTTTCTTTATAATTTATTTATTTGAAAATCAGAGCATTTCTTCTGACTTGTGACCTAAAAAAGTTTTGCACATTTTGTTCACATTCACCTTGACAACTGTGATGCTCTTTACCCAGAAATGTGTCAGTCGAAGCTCCAGTTGGTTCAAAGTGACCCATTACTGGAACTAAAATATAAAAAAAAAACATTTTTTTTCTCCATGCCTGCCTTCCTGTTCTGGCTCCTTGTGAGATTCTGTATTGATTTTAAAATCTTATTTGACCTTTAAGGCCTTAAAAGGCCCTATAGATCACAGATGTATTGACCTGGTTTTTAACTTTCTGCCTGTCATAAACTCTAAATGGTGTCCTGCTAAGTGTTCCCAGGTCACCGTTTGTGACGGAGGCAGATTGGTTCTTGTCCATTAGAGCCTCCATTTCATGAAACTTTCTGCTGACTGAACTCGGACACATCAAGCTTCAATCTTCCTTTAAATCGCCCTTTTCATAACTTTCCCTTTTATGAAAGCCTTTGGCTGTGTCTGAAGTGTTTCAGACATTTTTATTGTGGATTTGGGCACCAGTTTGACCTTCACCCCTTCTTATGAATACATTTTAAAATTTGTTATGAAAAGTGCTTCAAAGAAAAATATTTATAAAATATTAATATTATGTTCTGTGAACATATTTATCCAGTTCAGTGAAAATCACAGCCACTGCAAAAGCTTTGGACCTGTTTAACTGACAGGTGACCGAGCAGATCCAAACTGATTCAAAAGAATTCACAAACTCCAACAAGATGACTCGTCGGTCATAAAAAAAAACTTTTTCATCTCTGACACCATAAAGGAAATAGTTTTATTACATTTGAATCAGTATCATGATGTGAACTTTCTTTTTATTGTGTGAATCCTTAAATTGTTATTTTTATAAAATTTGTTCATTTTTAAAATACAATACAAAACAATCCCATAAACGATAACATACAAAATATAAAAAAATGAAAGGTAGCAGAAAGAAGAAGAAAATCTAATTTTATCTGCCCCTTTTTTTCAAAAAATTAGTTCAAACAAAATTAATCTTCAAGTAACAGAACAAAATGAATAACTCTTTCTAATTTTTTAACTCTAATACTTTGTATTTTAAGCTAATTTTAAGTATTTCTTCAGCTGCTGTTGTGCTCCTTTCTGCTAACTTCAGCTTTCGTTTGCCTTTTCAGCTGTTGTTCTAATTTTATCCATTTCGTCTAATTCCACCTTTTTTGTGCCAATTTCAGCTTTTTTCATCTTAATTCAGCAAACATGCTCTTTCTGCTTCTGCTAATTTAAACATTTTCTGCTTTTCAGTTACCTTTTAGCTTTTTTTTCCTTTGGATTTCTGCTTTTTTTCAGCCTAATTAAGCAAACGTGCCTTTTCCATTCTCTTCTGCTAATTTAATCTTTTTTTCAGCATTTTCAGCTCCTTTTCAGCTTGTTTTTTGTTTTAGCTATTTTCAGCTAATTTTACAATTTGTGTAGTCATTTCATCTTTCTGCTTAAACCAGCAAACATGTGGCTACTGGCTAGCATTTTCCTGCTTTTTGCTAGCATTTCGCTACTTCTTGCTCAAAGCTAACTTTCTGCTTTTTTTGCTGGCGTTTTGCTACTTTATCTTTAAAGGTGCTATGTGTAACTTTCTGCAGAGCTCAGAACTTTGAAAAATTTTCAACAGGCAAAGCATTCTGATCCCTCCCCCTCAGGCTCTGAGGGGGAGGCTCTGCTGAAGTTCAAATTCAAGCTCTGTTTTTATTGGCTGATTCAAATTCAAGCTCTGCTTTTATTGGCTGGTTACAAACTCTGTTTTTATTGGCTGGAAAATGGCGGGTCACTCTGTGTTTTTAGTGTTTTTATAAATGCTGATAGAGAAGCAAGGGGACTATAGTTTTTTTCAGAGATTACTTTGTCTAACATCAGTTTGTCAGTAGATAGTGACAGAGTGAAGAAATATGTTAAAAATATATTGTTTGAAAAGTTACAGACTGCATTACAATCTTACATACCCCAGCTTTAAGATAGTTTTGTCTTGCTTTTTGCTAATGTTAGGTAAAGGTTTATGGACGTTTATCACTGCTAATGTTAAATTAAAGCTGCACTATGTAACTTTGTAGTGCAGTCTGTAACTTTTCTAACAATATATTTTTAACATATTTCTTCACTCTGTCACTATCTACTGACAGACTGGTGTTAGACAAAGTAATCTCTGAAAAAAACTATAGTCCCCTTGCTTCTCTATCAGCATTTATAAAAACACTAAAAACACAGAGTGACCCGCCGTTAACCAGCCAATAAAAACAGAGTTTGTAACCAGCCAATAAAAACAGAGCTTGAATTTGAATCAGCCAATAAAAACAGAGCTTGAATTTGAATCAGCCAATAAAAACAGAGCTTGAATTTGAATCAGCCAATAAAAACAGAGCTTGAATTTGAATCAGCCAATAAAAACAGAGCTTGAATTTGAATTTCAGCAGAGCAAGGGGGGCAGAGCCATATATGGCTCTGAGGGGGAGGGATCAGAATGCTTTGCCTGTTGAAAATATTTCTAAGCTCTGTGCTCTACAGAAAGTTACACATAGCACCTTTAATGTTGAACCTTGTGTGTGAGGTCAGAATTTTTTCTCTTTCAAAGAGGAGCCTGCAGGGACCTGATGCCTCAGAGTCTAAGAGGCCGAGGTCATCGTGCTGATAAGCATTATAAAAACACTTCCTGCACACTGTCCGGTTGCAGATTCTCATGACGAGGCTCTAAGCTTGTAACTCTGAATGTCTTTAAAAGCCTAGTTCAAGACCGTCTGCCCTTGCAAGTAAACTGGGTTAAAACATATTCTATCTTCGTGTGTGGCTCCTTTCTTAAGTAAGCAGATAATGAAAGGACATTTTTATCTATTAGTTTTGCTTATTGTAGCACTAAGCTAGCTCTTTCATACTTACTGGTGTTTGCTGACGTTTTACTACTTGTGGGTCTTAGCTTGCATTTCCTGATTTTATTATTATTATATTTTGCTAATGTTTTGCTACTTCGACTCTAAGCTAGCCTTTTCTTGCTGTTTGCTAGCGTTTACACATATTCAAAAATATTCAGCTAAAATTTTCTGCCTAATTTAAACAAGTTGCGGCAATTTACAGCTTAGTTTCAGCTTCTTCACCAGCTTTCACCAAAATCATTCGGCAATAAGCATTCCCAAAGCATTTTCGCATGAAATGCCAATTTTTCTTCGTAAAGTTTGCATCCAGCCTCCATAAACGCCCACCTTTCCATCCCTTTCTCTCTCATGATTGGATTCTCACCTTTTTACGGATAACAGGACAACTGGTGAAGACAGCCTGCAGATCACATGTTTTCTGTCTGTAGAGTATTTCATTATGCCGCCTCTGCACTTTACACATACACAGGAGTTTTATTTGCAGAGAAATGGCCTTGTCTTGAAAAGAAGCAATTTCTTACATCAGAAACCTTTCAAAAATTTAGTACTAAGATATGTGACCTGTAAGGTGTGTCTGTGGTTGATGAATGAGCAGAGCAACGCATTTCAGGAAATCTAGAGCATACAGCCTACAAGCCTTTTAAAAGTGTGTGGGTTTAGTTTCTTGGTTCCTTACTTTGATTTGACTGTCTGTTGGAATTTTAACCCTGACTTTAAAATGCGAATACAGTATACGTTAACATTCCAAACAGTCTGCCTCAGTTGCATGCTTCAACATCATACTTTTTAGGTTTTTTCTCATCCTAATGCCCTATATTTTTGAGAGTTAAGTGATACAGGTTCATTTTAAGATATTACATGTGCATATATTTGTCTTCTTTTGCTAAGTTTTATTAAAAGCCAGGAAGACCTTCTTCGAGCATGCAATTGTCCTTCATTCACACAAAAGAGAACATATTTAATAGCTCACATTATCTTTCGTTCTCCCACTTGGGTTTATTCAGCAAGTAATGACAGCTCCACATATATTATTCTGCTTATTTCACAGATACTAGCAGAGGGTTATGATTATGTTAAATAATTGCTACAAGCCAAGGTAATTTGCAGGCTTTGGCCACAAAATGAGTTCAACAGGCCTGGGGGAGGTGCAGGGGGTCCTCTTTGTGCAAGGTCTTATTTAATGTGATTGACTATAATCTGTGGAGAGGATCTTTTGACTGCGGATTTGATTTGGTTATAAATTAAACACTTTTATGCTTTTTAGCTATGCCAATTTACAAGTGGGCACTCAGCAAGCTTTTTATGTTAAAATACCAAAATACCAGACACACTTGATGCAGATTCTTTATTTTTATTTTTCTATTCCTGCAGAACATCACATCCCCCGTCAACCTACCAAAGGTCGGCAGAGCTAAAGACTACCCTCTGTTTTTTGGGACAGCCATCTTTGCTTTCGAAGGGATCGGAGTGGTAAGTGACTGATAAGTGGGCAAAAACAAATGGCAAACTAAAAAAATGTCTTTAACTCAGTCAGATTTAAAGATATTTAAGTACATAATGGTGTGGTAGTAGATGAGTCATTTCCAATACATTATCTGAGAGCTAGCAGATCTGGCAAAATCCCTATCATGCTAGGGGGCAGGTGAGGAATGCATACTTTTTCCATCATACAGTAAAATATAAAAAAGTCAAGTTATTTGAAAAATATTCACTGCAATATCATAAAAACAGGACAAAAACAGTCATGAAGTTTTAAACTAATTCAGCACAATATTTTTCGAGACAACGGAAAGCTTGGTCTAAGTCTCAGGTCATTGTTCAACAGGATAATAACCTAAACACACCGCTAAAAACACCCAAAAGCAGCTCAGAACCAGTCATCAAACTGTTCGTAAGTGGCCTTCTAGCCCCGATCTAAATCCAGTTGGACGTCTGTTCCAGGTCTGAATACCAGCTTGTGGACATTTATGGCCTGCATTTCCCAAGTTTTCTGTTTTTCTCCAAATGTTGTCTAATGAAGGCTAAATTTGCTACAAAATGTTACCAATGTTTGCTCTGAGTAAATAAAAGTGTACACTACTTTTCAGATCTTCAAAATTCTCAAGTCTCTTTTGTATCACATTTATGTCAAAAATGTTAAAGCTGGCCAGAAGGTCAATTAGAGCCAATTAGATGCAAATATTTGCTTTTAATACAGTATTTTATAATCCATGCAGAGGGTTTTTGCAAATGACAGCTTGGATTGCAGTGAAATGTGGTCTATGGCTATATTTGACCAATGTCAATGTCAATGATTTAAAAAGGAACTTATTGCAAAATACGCTCTATAAAGGCTGAGTTAGACTTTCGCTTTGGTCCGCAGGCTGGAGCGCGCGCGCCGCACGTGCACTGTGCCGCGCGGCGAAATGCGTTTATAGTGTCGCCTCGGTGTTTATAGTTGTCCCACGGCGGCGCATGGCAAAGTGCTGTTCTTTTACGGACCAGCAGGAGGCAGTACCCTCTAAAACCTGTGCATATGTTGCAAGAAAGGTGTAGAAGAAGAAATCTACCGTAGAAGAAGAACTGTTTGACGTCACACAACAAAAACAAATAGCTTTCTGCTCGCGTGCTGAACTGTTGTCTTTATTTGCGGTTTTAATGCATGGAGTCAGCGGAGGAGAAAGCGATCACGTGACTTTTGGCGAAAAAACAAAAGAAAAGTCCGACTCCAGATCAGGAATGAAGGATAATTTAATACATTTTGTGTCACAAAACATTCCTCCATGCGTCGCGACTCCGTCTCCACGACCACAGCGGCGCAAACAGCTGCAGGCTCCGGCGTGAAGAGGGTGAAGGCTGTCGGTGGGGACCTGTCAATCAAATCGTAGCGCCCACCGCGCGCGCGCAGGGCTTGCGGAGTTTCAAAAATTCAGAGGTGCACGGCACGCGCTAATCCCCTGCGCGGGGCCAACGCGCAGGGGCGGGGACTGTGAAATTGCGTCACTTTTGGAGCGCGCACCCTCGCGCGCTGTGTGTCGCGTCAAGTATAAATTAGGCTTAAGATGAGTGTTTTAAAGTCTATAAATGCAATTGATGATATAAATAGTGTTTAGATACAGTAATTGTTTATCTTTAAATATCATGTAAAGTGGACACAAGTTGTATCGTTTAGGTATTTTGACAGTTAATTGATTATAAATTGATGAGTATGAAAGGGGCAGGACATTATAAGATATTGTATCTTCTACCTGCTCCTTTTCGAACAGAAAACATAAAATTTGCATGTCACTTGGGCATAATTACTGTATTTGTATTAACTTTTATTTTTTTGATGTGCTATCCTATTTTCTTTCTTTTTCTTTCTTGATTGTCTTTTCTGTCTGTTCGAAATAAATAAAGTCAATTTTATTTATATAGCACATAAAAACAACCGAAGCCGACCTAAGTGCTTTACAGTTAAAACATAAAAATAAAATAAAAGAGTAAAATGCATCTAGTGCCACTAAAACATAATAAAGTTAACACAACAACAATAAAATCTGCTCAAAATTTGTTCTAAGACTCTGCATGGAAATGTCAAGGAATACAGATGAGTCTTGAGCAAAGATTTAAAAGTCTCAACAGTCTGAGCGCTCTTTATACTCTCAGGTAAACTGTTCCACAGATTTGGAGCAGCAACCGCAAAAGCCCGATCACCTCTGGATTTCATTCTGGATCTGGGGACATCTAAGAGAAACTGGTTGGTAGACCGGAGTGCTCTTACTGGAGTGTAGATGTTAATAAGATCACATAAATAAGATGGGGCCAGACCTTTTAAGATTTTAAAAACGAGCAATAAAATCTTAAAATCAATCTGGAAGTGGACAGGGAGCCAGTGGAGGGAAGCCAGGACAGGGGTTATGTGTTCATATTTTTTAGTTGCTGTTAAAAGACGAGCTGCTGCGTTCTGGACAGATTAAGATGAGTGTTTTAAAGTCTATAAATGCAATTGATGATATAAATAGTGTTTAGATACAGTAATTGTTTATCTTTAAATATCATGTAAAGTGGACACAAGTTGTATCGTTTAGGTATTTTGACAGTTAAAGACCGTGTAAAGTGAATTTCAACATTTTCTTCAATAAACATTATAAATGTCGTAATTGTAATCTTGTAAATGAGTAAAAAGTCTCAAAATTGTAGCTCAATTAATTTTGGAGTTATAGATCAAACTGTGTATAAACATATTTCTCTTTCAGGATTTTTTAGGCGTGGTTTAAATGTGACCGCGTTTCGTCACGCGGTCCTCATTAGTATAGCCCCACCCCCTGCAGCTCCAGCCGTATAAATGCGTTCTTCGGTGGAGCCGTTCACTCGCTACCGACCGTCTCCCTCCAGTACTGGCGTGCTGCTGGAGCGACCACATGCCACCTGCACCTCCGCCCCCCCGCGCGCGCGTGTGTGTGAGAGGCGATCAGACCCCGCATGCATGTGACCGGGTCGCGCGCGCGTGTGTGTGAGAGGCGATCAGACCCCGCATGCATGTGACCGGGTCGCGCGCGCGCGCGGTGTGTGTGTGTGTGTGTGAGGCGATCAGACCCCGCATGCGATGTGACCGGGTCGCGCGCGCGCGTGTGTGTGTGTGAGAGGCGATCAGACCCCGCATGCGATGTGACCGGGTCGGACCGCGAGTCCGCTCATCTTCTAAAATAGCGCTGATTATAACAGCGGAGTTATGTGTCCTCAACTTTAAAAACATAACCAGAGTTGTTAGTGCACTAAAAACAGCGTAACTCTTGGAAAAAGGAGCTGATGGAAGCCAGAACTCAGATAAAAACGGAGCAGGTGGATCTCTGCTTCCCCCGTATGCCTCCCCACACAGCTCAGCTCTGAAGGGGGCTGGACACGGCGCAGTACTGCGCTGAAACCACGCCCACGCACTGACACGCCCCTAGCGTTCCAGGGCAAGGCAAAATCATGTTTTTTCATGATTTTTGACACTTAATTTTATAAGGAAAACAATGTTTTTAATCAGTCAGATTTATATGGGTGATTAATAACACATATTTATGCCATGTGACAAACTAAAAACACAAATTTAATTTCACTTTACACGGTCTTTAATTGATTATTGTAATTGTAAACGACCAATCAGATGTAGCCCCACTGCTCAGCGTGGGAACAAATAACCTAGATTTATTTTTATTTTTTTAATCGTCTGTTGATTTTTAAAATAAAGCCATTAAAATTGCCATTTTTTTTGTAAAGATATAAAAATAAAATGCATCATGAACAAAACCGTTCAGGTCTTCACTGTGCTTCAGTACTGATCGTGCAGTATTTATTTATTTTTCTTCATTCCCCTGTTTAAACCCTGGGGAACACAGTCTCGACCGTCTGGGCTCCTGTCTGCCCACACATAAAAAAAGAAAGGAAAAAAAAGAAAGAAAATAACTGCAAACATTACGGTAAACATCAAATGCGCACCTAAAAAAGCTCCAAAATTCAGGTGCGCACTATAGACCAGAATTTACGGTAATTAATTCAGAGTGTTAATGGCGTACGATCGCCCTCCAATACAAATGAAATGTACATACCGCCACTAAAGGGCCAAACAGACACATATTATTTAGTCAAACATAAGCTTGAGAAGAAGCCAGCCACTAGGGAGCACAAGCCAGTGTATCTCTTGTGCCGGTCCCAAGCCCGGGTAAATGGTGAGGGTTGTGTCAGGAATGGCATCCGACGTAAAACACTTGCCAAAACCATAATGCGAGTTCATCAAAGTGAAACCATACCGGATCGGTCGAGGCCCGGGTTAACAACGTCCGCCACCGGTGCTGTTGACAAACAGGGTGCCGGCGGAAATTGTACTACTGTTAGTCGAAGACGCCGAGGAGGAAAACGTGTCAGGAGACAGAGGGAGAGGAGGAAAGTGAAGAATGTAGGACTGAGGGTTGCAACTCTAAATGTGGGGACAATGACAGGCAAAGGTAGAGAGCTGGCTGACATGATGCAGAGAAGAAAGGTAGATGTTTTATGTGTCCAAGAGACCAAGTGGAAGGGCAGCAAGGCTCGCAGTATTGGAGCAGGGTTTAAACTGTTTTACCATGGTGTGGATAGAAAGAGAAATGGAGTAGGGGTGGTCCTGAAGGAGGAGTTGGCAAAGAATGTAGTAGAGGTGAAGAGAGTGTCAGATAGGGTGATGTGTCTAAAGGTAGAAGTAGAAGGTCTGATGCTAAACATAGTAAGTGGTTATGCTCCACAGGTTGGATGTGATGAGGAGGAGAAAGATAAATTTTGGAAAGATTTGGATGAAGTGATAGAGAGTATTCCCAGGGAGGAAAGAGTGGTGATTGGAGCAGACCTGAATGGACATGTTGGTGAAGGAAACAGAGGGGATGAGGAAGTGATGGGTAGGTTTGGTGTCAAGGAAAGAAACCAGGAAGGACAGATGGTGGTGGATTTTGCCAAGAGAATGGAAATGGCTATAGTCAATACCTATTTCCAAAAGAGGGAGGAACATAGAGTGACCTATAAGAGTGGAGGAAGGAGTACGCAGATCGACTACATTCTGTGTAGAAGAGGAAACCTGAAGGAGATTGGAGACTGTAAGGTTGTGGCAGGGGAGAGTGTGGCCAGACAGCATCGGATGGTTGTGTGTAGAATGACTGTTGTTGCGAAGAAGAGAAAAAGAGTAAAATCAGAGAAGAAGACCAAATGGTGGAAGCTAAAGAAGGAAGAATGTTGTGAGAAATTCAGAGACGAGCTGTTAAAGGCTCTGGGTGGTAAGAAAGAGCTTCCAAGTGACTGGGCTACTACAGCAACAGTAATTAGAGAGACAGGTAGGAAGGTACTTGGTGTGTCATCTGGACAGAGAATGGATGATAAGGAAACCTGGTGGTGGAATAGTGAAGTGCAGGACGCCATTCAAAGAAAGAGATTAGCCAAGAAGAAATATGACAGTGAGAGGACTGAAGAGAGGAGACAGGAATATAAGGAGATGGGACATAGAGCAAAGAGGGAAGTAGCTAAGGCAAAGCAGAGGGCGTACAATGAGTTATATGGGAGACTGGACACTAAAGAGGGCGAGAAGGACTTGTACCGATTGGCAAGACAGAGGGATCAGGCTGGAAAGGATGTGCAGCAGGTTAGGCTTATTAAAGATGGGAATGGGAATGTTCTAACAAGTGAGGAGTGTGTGATGGGAAGATGGAAGGATTACTTTGAGGAGCTAATGAATGAAGAGAATGAAAGAGAAAGAAGAGTGGAGGTAATAGAAACGGTGGACCAGGAAGTGGGAAAGATTAGTGAGGGTGAAGTCCGGAAAGCTCTGAAAAGAATGAAGAAGGGGAAGGCAGTAGGACCTGATGACATACCAGTGGAGGTTTGGAAATGTCTCGGAGAGATGGCAGTGAGGTTTTTGACTCAAATATTTAATGGAATATTTGAGGGTGAGAAAATGCCTGAGGAATGGAGAAGAAGTGTGCTGGTTCCCATTTTTAAGAACAAGGGTGATGTACAGAGTTGTAGCAACTACAGGGGAATTAAGTTGATGAGCCACACAATGAAGATCTGGGAGAGAGTTGTGGAAGCAAGACTTAGACAAGATGTAACTATCTGTGAGCAGCAGTATGGTTTCATGCCAAGAAAGAGCACCACAGATGCCATCTTTGCTTTGAGGATGTTGATAGAGAAGTACAGAGAGGGTCAGAAAGAACTCCATTGTGTGTTTGTGGATTTAGAAAAAGCATATGACAGGGTACCAAGAGAAGAGGTGTGGTATTGCATGAGGAAATCTGGAGTGGCAGAAAAGTATGTTAGACTGGTACAGGACATGTATGAGGACAGCAGGACAGTGGTGAGATGTGCTGTGGGTGTGACAGATACCTTCAAGGTGGAGGTGGGATTGCATCAAGGATCGGCTCTGAGCCCCTTCTTGTTTGCTCTGGTGATGGACCGACTAACAGATGAGGTCAGGCAGGAATCCCCATGGACTATGATGTTTGCAGATGACATTGTGATCTGTGGTGAGAACAGGGAACAAGTGGAAGAGAACTTGGAGAGGTGGAGGTATGCTCTTGAAAGAAGAGGAATGAAAGTCAGTCGTAGTAAGACAGAGTACATGTGTGTGAATGAGAGGGAGGCCAGTGGAACAGTGAGGCTACAAGGAGCAGAGGTCACAAAGGTGCAGGACTTCAAGTACTTGGGGTCCACTGTCCAGGAAAATGGGGAATGTGGTAAAGAGGTGAAAAAGAGAGTCCAGGCAGGATGGAGTGGATGGAGAAAAGTTTCAGGAGTGATTTGTGACAAAAAGGTGTCAGCAAAGGTCAAAGGAAAAGTTTACAAGACAGTGGTGAGACCAGCTATGTTGTATGGTCTGGAGACAGTGGCATTGACAAAAAGACAGGAGAAAGAACTGGAAGTGGCAGAAATGAAGATGCTGAGGTTCTCCTTAGGAGTGACAAGGATGGATAAGATCAGGAATGAGATCATCAGAGGTACAGCACATGTTAAACAACTGGGAGATAAAGTTAGGGAGGCCAGACTGAGATGGTTTGGACATGTCCAGAGGAGGGACAGTGGGTATATTGGTAGAAGGATGTTAGAAATGCAGCTGCCAGGAAAAAGACAAAGAGGGAGACCAAAGAGGAGATATATGGATGCAGTTAGAGAGGACATGGAGGTAGTTGGAGTGAGGACAGAGGATGCAGAGGACAGAGTGAGGTGGAGGAGGATGACTCGCTGTGGCGACCCCTGAAAAGGGAAAAGCCGAAAGAAGAAGAAGAAGAAGAAGAAGATAAGCTTGAGAAGAATGCTGGTTGATGGAAGCCGCTCCTGTTTTTTTTTTACTCTTTTGGTCCTTGCTGCCCGCAGCCAACATGATATTCGTCCTGATGCACGTTATGGCTTTATCATGATCTGTGAACACTCTGTCTGCTTAAATAACCTAGATTTTAATAGGGTTTTTCAAGCCAAATAAATGTAAACAGTCTGTTTGTAAAAGGATGACGATAACTACACATTTATCAACACCTCCTGTCAGGGTGTTTTAAATGTGTTGTAATGCTTCAGTTCCAGAGTACACTATGGCAAGCAGAACATCGCGTTTGTCGTTTCTTTTTACAACACACTGAACACCGAGCTCTGCAGGAAATGGAAAGCTTTGAATTGTATTTGACACCACCCCGTGTGCACGAGTGAATGTAACTCTTTCTAACTTGTTGAGTTCAGAACCAAGAAGTTGGAGCTCGAAAAGAAAAGTAAAATTATAACTTCTAATACAGACTTTTTGTTAATCTAGAATAATTTAAACAAAGTATGTTTTTACCCGTTTATGAAGGTCACCACTGGAACATATCCATTGTTTTAATTTGTTAGCATATCCAAACTTCTATGTACTAGAAGTCAGTGGCTCTGTCTCTAGAGTGCAGTTTACTGATACGACTGCCATGCAAAGTTTTACACGTAATAAACCTAACGGTAGTAGGTCCCTGAACTTAGAGCTAACGTTAGCATCATTAGCAAGTTTTATAAGCTGAAGGTGCTGCAAGTGAAAATAGAAATTGCAGCTTGTCATATAGTCAGTGAAGCAGAGCTGTGCCTTACCCTTTTCATGTTCAGAAAGGATTGTTTTATTTAAAATATATACAGTACTGTATATAAAAAAAGTAAAATTACCCATGAAGACAGCTGAATTTTTAGGAGTTTAGTGTTTTCCTAAAAGATGAGTTTAAAGAACTTTGCTCTCCGTACTTTTGAGAATTTTTATTTATTTATTGCTCTGGTCAGATTAATTATTACTTTTTTAATTTCATATAAATTGGGGCCAAGATGGTGTAGAGGCAGGGCAGCCGGCTCAGGACCGGAAGGTCCCGGGTTCGATCCCCGGTCACTGCATACCTCATTGTGTCCCTGGGCAAGACACTTAACCCCGAGTTGCTCCCGGTAGGACTGGCTGGCGCCTTGCATGGCAGCTTACCGCTACCGGTGTATGAATGTGTGTATGAATGGGTGGATGGATGGCTGGTACTGTGAAGCGCTTTGGGGTCCCTCATAGGGGGCTGGGAAGTGCTAAATAAGTAAGCTCCATTTACCATAAATTTACATGTTCTATATATAAAAATTAAACAGAAACTCTTTTGATTTAGTTTTGTTTCATGATATTCTTATTGACGAGTGTGATGAGCTCCTCGTGTTTTTGCAGCTGTAGCATTGAGTTAATAAATGTTTGAAATTACTTTAATGCGCAAATTTTCTTACGTTTCTATTTGTGTCTGTGTGCTGGAAGGTTCTCCCCCTGGAAAATAAAATGCAGAAGCCTCAGAAGTTCACTGAGGTCATGTATTTGGGTATGGGCTTCGTCACCGTCCTCTACATCAGCCTCGGCACCATAGGATACTTGTGCTTCGGAGAGCATATTGGTGGGAGCATCACTCTGAACCTGCCAAACTGCTGGTAAGAGAACACCTGCACAAGTTTCACTTTCACTCTGGTAAAGTGTTTAGCTTAAAGAAAGTATGAATACACTGTGGTCCATACATGGTGCCCAATATACAGTACAGGGGAAAAAACAGGGCTGTCAAACAAACGTGAACTTTATAATTGACGTTTCAGTGAAGACTCAAGTTTCACTGTAGTTTTAATGTTTCTTCTTCTCTAACTCACAAACAACAAAGCCTATTTTACCAAACAATCTACAGAATGTTCATAAATTGGCGAGCTCTTTAAGAAAAGACAAAATGTTTAAAGTTTTCTGACTCTTTAAGTAGTGCAGAGCTTTAGATAACATTTTCCTGCTTAAACAATACAATGGAAACACCAATCAGAAGAGGCCATCTTCTCCTCCATCTCTCCCTAACCCAGTATCCTCCTCTTCAACACAAACCCTCTGTAGACCTTCCTCCACCACATCCATGAACCTTCTCTGTGGTCTTCGTGTTTTCCTCCGCTTTGACAGCTCTATATTCAACTTTGTACCCCCAACAAATCTATTGTCCCTCCTCTGCACATGTCCAAACTAGAACCCGACCGGTATATAAGTAGGGCCGATCATTTTGAACGATATAGACGTTTGGGGACTTATTGGTATCGTGACAATGTTTCCATTATCAGCTGATATAAGCACTTCTAATTGTCACCCCTAAAATGCTGGAACCAGCCGTAATTGTCTAATGTATCCAGCAGAAGAAGCATGAAGATTTCTTCTAAGTCGTGGCTGTTCACTTTAAGTTTCACTTTCAGCGCAGCCGAAGTAGGGAACAATACTCTGTAGCATATTTAGATGAATAGAGCATGGTAAGTTTAGTTTGACTAATGGGTATAAAAAATTAAAAAAAATCCACAATAATACATTCTCTTCAATCCTCCAACTTGCTTGTCATTAGCTATGTGCCTCTCAAGTTAGTAAGCTAAAGTTAGTGTGGGTATGCTGTCCTCACAACATGTGACTACGTGAAGCTAGACGGCGAACAAACAAAAATAAATCCTCAGACAAGGCTTTTTTTTTTTACTTCACTAAAGATCTTTTTATGAATTTGTAAAAAGATGAGTCTGACAAGGCGCAAGCGTGTTGGGCACATTTACCGTGTATTTGAGCTGTTTTCCCCCTTCCTTTAAAAGTTCTCTATCTAAGGAATCCAGCAGACAAGTTGAATCTTGGCTTCGTTGCAGTCTCCTGAGCAAGCACAATGGCAACAGTGGAAAGGAAAAACTCCCTTTTAAATGGAAAACCTCCAGTAGAACCAGGCTCAGGACAAGCGTCCATCTGCTTTGATCAGCTGGTTTGAGAGGACAGAAAGGAGAGACAAACAAACACAGAATGGTCAGTCCAGATATAGATCCAGGTGTACCTGAAAGACAAAAAAAAAACTTTAAGGGATAGAAAAAATAATTACAAATACAAAACAGGTGGAGCAGAGTAAGTAAAGACAGTAGCAGAGTGAAAAAGTGTGGTCAGTTTGTCCTCCAGCGGTCTAAGCCAATAGCAGCATAACTAAGGGACAGCTCAGGAAACCCAATCTGATCCTAACTATAGGATTCATCAAAATGGAAAGTCTTAAGTCCAGTGTTAAAACTGGACAATGTGCCAGCCTCATGGACAGAAACTGGAAGTTGCTTCCATAAGAGAGGAGCCTGATAACGGAAAGATCTTCCTCCCATTCGGTTTTTTGTAAATTCTAGGAACCACAAGTACGGTAAACCTGCAGCCTGAGAGCGAAGTGCTCTGTAAGGAAAATGTGGAACAATAAGATCTGTAATAAAAGATGGAGCTTGGTTGTTGAAAGCTTTGTGTGTTAGAAGTACGATTTTGAATTCTATTCTGGATTTGACGGGGAGCCAGTGGAGATAAGCTAAAACTGGAGAGAGATGATCTCTCCCACTAGCTCCAGTTAAGACTCTGGCAGCTAGGGGTGGGCGATATATCGAATATACTCGATGTATCGCGATATTTTAAATGTACGATGGTTAAAAGGGCTATATCGTGTATATCGAGGATCCTCCTGTTGTCGCGCAGGCTCCCACTCGCCCCCCTCCTTCCTGCAGGCTGCAGGAGGACGGAGCTTCGGAGACTTTCAGCACAACATGTAAACACGGCAGATATGAAGAGCGCTGCCAGCTGCTTAGGGGGAAAAACAATGTTCTGAGCTAGTTTGGATTAAATTGTCAGATGAGGGCATAAAAAATGTTGCGGCTAACAAGATGGCTAACGCGTTAGCCGTCTTCTTCCACAGCTGAGACTGACCGTGTCTTTAGCGATACAGCTGATTTAATAATGTCTCCACCTCTCTGTTCACGTTTCTGAGTGGAGGCTGTCGTGTTTTTACACAAGGATTCAATGCGACACTTTGTAGAGCAACTTCAGAGAACGTCTTCGTGAACCCGGAAACAACCCCCTGACCCTTTCACAATAAAACCGGATACAGTACACAGAGGCTCACATTTACTGCAGTACACAATACCTGTGATAAATCTGTTCTTGTTCAGAGGTTTTGCAGACATTGCCTGAACTTGGCACAGTTTGAAACTTGTGCACATTTTGTGGTTTGTTGTTAAAAATTACCAGCACATGCAAATAGTTGAGAGTTGTTACCTGTGACTGTTCTGGGTCAGTAAATTTTATGGCCACTGTTTACACTTTTGTTTTTGTATTTTAAAGGCCTTAAATGTTTTGATTTAACATTTTTTTAATGTTAAAAGCACAAGAGCACCTTTTTAAGTTTAAATTATTTATTCTTCCTTTTTGCTTGAAGTACTTTTTATTTATGTGTGCAATTGATGGTTAAAATAAAATATTTAAGTTTGTTCAAATTTAGTGTTGACATTTTTTAATAAATTTTGAATCATTTTTTCATTGATTTTGGAGATATCGCGATATATATCGTGTATCGTGATATAGCCAAAAAATATTGCGATATAATATTTTCCTCATATCGCCCAGCCCTACTGGCAGCAGCATTTTGGATCAACTGAAGACGTTTTAAAGAAGTATTTGGACACACAGATAACAAACCTCCGCAAAATTCCAGTCTAGACGTGACAAATGCATGAACCAATTTTTCTACATCATTTTTAGATAAGTTGTTTCTAATTTTAGTGATATTACGGAGGGAGATAGACTGAAAAATTAATTCCTAAGATGCTCAGGTCCAAAAACTAAAACCTCAGTCTTGTCTGTGTTCAAAAGGAGAAAATTAAGGGTCATCCAGGTTTTTATGTCTTTAAGACTTACTTGTAGTCTAAGTAACTGATTGTATTCATTGGGTTTAATGGACAAATATAGAATATGTGTGTCATCAGCATAACAAATGTATCCCATGCTGTTTAATAATAATAATAATAATAATGAATTCCATTTATAATGCACTTTTCATTAATAAAAATCTCAAAGTGCTAGAGTTTAATATCTTTACCTAATGGAAGCATATATAAAGTAAAGAGTATTGGCCCAAGCATTGAGCCCTGAGGGACTCCATGACTAACTTTGGTGTATGAAGACGATTTATTATTCAAATTTACAAACTGGAATCTATCAGATATATATGATTTAAACCATATTAGAGCTATTTTTATAATCCCAATATCATATTCAAGCCTCTGTAATAAAATATTGTGATCAACTGTATCAAATGCAGCACTAAGGTCTAACAGGACCGGTGTAGACATAAGTCCATTGTCTGAGGCCATGAGAATATCATTAGTGAATTTTACTAGTGCAGTTTCTGTGCTATGATGAGCTCTAAACCCTGACTGAAACTCTTCTAACATATTATTTCTTTGTAGATGTTCACGCAACTGACCGGAGAAAATGTGTCAAGATTGTTCTGTGGTGAGAGCACTCACTACCTTACGTGCTGCACGTACAATATGATATCAGATGTCTCACTCTGATTGGAATTCAAACCAAAAACATTTTTACCAGATTTTAGCAGGAATTTACTTAAGTTAATGAATAACTATGAACTTATTTATTACCTCATTATGTAACTTACTCACGTGATGAACTTATTATAATCTTTGAACAAAATTTTGGCAGCACAGTGGGACTAATTAAATCTGATTAGCTTAGCTTCATGGTTGTTAACAGCTGCGCTAAATAAACAAGCCCTGCTCCACTTGCTGTTTACTTAGATTCTTAGTGGTGGACAAAGTGCAAACATTTTCAGCCATTGTATCAGTTATCAGCAGTCTCCCAACCCTCCCGATATCTGTATTGGCGATAGCCAAAATTTCCATAACGGTCATGCTCTAGTTCAAATCAATCCCTCATCTTTTCCTTTCTAACTTTATCTTTGGAACAAGAAAGTTCATGCTCAGTCATCCTCTTGGAACATTTCTCTTCAAACCACCTCTGATGTACTCTAGCCATTAACCTCATCTGACTTCTGTTATACTTTATTACTCGTCAGTAGATCTATAGATCTGAGGATGCTCCATCACTTTTCAGTCGAGCTCAGAGCTCAGTTGAAACAGAGCTGCTGAGTAGTTTTAACTTTTTTTTTTAAATCAACAACTTCAAGGTTTTTTTTTTTCACCGCTTTGAAGAACAAACTTTTAAGGTTTTGGTGCATTTTCTTGCCTGATTAACATCCTTTTGTCAGAACAGATTTCACACTGCTTTTATCTTTCCTCCTTCAGGTAATCTTTTATGAGCACATTTATTTATGTGTGCGTTTATAAATTAAATAGTTTGGTTTATTTTCTTTTCAAGATGGCCTATAGAGTTTTACACATGAAAAGCAAAGACGTGTCTATTTGTCAGCCTGTGCTGGATTACCATATAAAGTGTGTGTCAAATGTCCCTTTTTTATTTGGTCAAGCTAAATGTTCAGTGTAATCCATAATTTTAAACAACTTAATGGATTGTCGAATTATTTGAAGTATTATTTTTATCTCAAAGGGGAGTAAAAACAATGATGGGTAATTATTAGTTGATGTAATCTTTTCATGGAGGAGATATGAGTTCTCATGGGTTGAAATATTTCACTTTTGCTCAAGGTTTTTACTGCTCACAAACATTTCTCAGTTATTTTTTATACGAACAAACTCTTTCTGTAAATGTCAAATTCATCTCTGCCTATTCACCGCACATCGTTTTTTTAATGTCGTTCGGGAAAACAAATCAAGGCCTTCGGTAAAACACATCTAACTTTATTTAACAGCGCAAACACCGAAGCTGGGTTTGAGATGCATGCCGAGTGCTGAACAAAAAACTTATTTTAATTGACTTTATTTGCTATACTTCAGACATTTTATATTCAGGATTGGAAAAGGAACACTTTAGAAAATGTAAAGAAACTGAATCTGACACATGATAAAAAAATATTTGTTTCCCCTGTTTTTCCCATTTTTATTTATTTAGTTTACATTTATTAAATGTTGTAAAGTGAAAAAGTGGGTAAGAGTGATTTCCAGGAATTGGTAAAAAAACAAAAACAAAAAAAACCTGAACTAAACAAAAATCGGTCCACTCTGACAAAACTGAGATGCTGCTCTGCTGCATTGAAGTTACAGCTGTTTAAATATTTAGCATTTTTACAGCAGATTTACAGATTCATACCTGCAATAGTCACCTTTCGGCGAAATTCGCCGTTTTCAAAGCAAAATATATCATTTACGTGATTCGTGTAGATCCGATGAGTTTTTGTTTTCGGGGGTGGGGGGGTGGGTCAGACCCGTGACAGATTAGAATGCATTATTTCCCACTGACTGGATTTCAAGACAGAGCAAGGCATCTTGTCGATAATAAAACATCTTTGTTGGAGCGCGTCATTTTGGCCAATCACAACCTCAGGATAGACAGGGGGAGGAGACGACAGCGAAATCTTTGAACTGAAGTAAAAAATAAAAAATCCGCAGCGCGAGTCCAGAGCTCTGTGCGAGTCGCGCGCGGAGGTTCAACAGAGCGCGAGGAAAGAGAGCAGAGCAAACTGTTCGAGCCAACTCCTCCAACGTGTGGGAGCTCTTGAAGCTTCACAAAGATTAAAAAAACAACCTGCAACACGCAGTTTTGAAATTGATGACACGGGAGAACCACGCTGATGAAAACATGACTAAGTCGTAAACTAACTTCACCACGGTGTGTATCACTAAATCAGAAAACTAAAAAGCCCCTCCTAAATTCACTGTTGGTGGTTATTAAAATGTCGCCTGTTCATTGGGTAAAGTTAATATTCTTATTTTTATACATGCAGTTGAGTGTCACCATAATTGTTTAGTAAAATGGCATGTTGTTACAAATAAAACTAAATAAAAAATTAACAAAATAACAGTCAATTGCACCCCTAAAGTCACTGTGATAAATTGTCACATTAATTTCATTATCTTAGCCACAGGAGTGAGTTTAAAAACAGGATGATGTCTATAAAAAGGGGCCAAGATGGTGTAGAGGCAGGGCTGCCGACTTGGGACCCGAAGGACACAGGTTCAAACCCCGGCCCCTTGGGTGTCTATGAGTGCACACCTATTTTCCCAGCTCCCCGGGCGCTTTCTATGGCTGCTCACTGCACCACCTGGTGGTGGTTGGGTTAAATGCAGAGACGAATTTCGTCTTGTATGGGAAACATACACAGATGACAGAAATGTGACATTTATTTATTTATTTATATGAACTACAGTAGTTGAATGAGAGGTGTCTATCCTGATGCATGATCAATAATAATTTAAACACTTTTTAAATCTGTCCACAGGACCTGACTTTATTTTGTTAGATGTCTCTAAAATAGTTATTGAATCAAGTGTTTACATGTAGGTAAACATCGATGTTTAACAACTTGTTAAAATACACCAGAATGCAGGAAATGGCATCTACTTTATTCAAAAATTTCTGGCAAAACATTTAAGAAATGAGTTTTTACTGTTAGTAAGTTTTATTTATATCCACCTTATTCCTACGCCCCATGATGCCTTGCGCGAATTATGTGAACGACTTCCGCCGAAAGTCAGAACCGGCACTTTTGTTACACGCTAGCAACGCGCTAACCGGTTTTCGTCAGAGGTTTTAGGTCATAAAATATGTGGGAACACAAACTATCACAACTCAAATGTAGAGATATTGTTTTACCGCTACCTACAGCTGTTGAGGGGTGGGAGGACGACTTGAAGAAGTGGCCGAAAATAACGTACATTAGCATATTTAGCTACTAGCATACTTAGCTACTTTGACAGTTGCTTCAGATGGCGAAGCGATGAGCAATCTGAAAAGCTCTGAAGCTTATTAGTATCTTCACATTAACAAGGTTGGTCCTGTTATGTTAAGAGAGGTGGGACACTTTATTTAAACAAACATAAAGCCCAGTCTAAGCATTAAAACTCCACATCTCCAGGTCCAGCTAACAATGATGTTGCTTTGGACTTTTGAGCTGCAAGATGTTTATCTGGACACCAACTGAGCACCTGGAGCTTGACATTTCTTTTGACAAAGACTTTACTGATTCACAAATGAAGCACCTTGAGAACTTTTAATAAAATACAGTAAATGAAAACATAATGAAATAGACAGGAAACGATCTTTAAAAACTTGATAATGACAAAAGTGACATTTAGATAGAAACAGTAGTTTAATCCAAAATTAACTGATATAGTGCACACAAAAAACTACCTTGTAAGAAGGTTAACAGTCAACTATTGTACATAACAAATTAATCATTTTAGCAAATACTTTTCTAATGTAATATAGTTAACATATCCTTTAAAAAAACATGTTAAGAGTTGTGTTACGTTTACAGCAAGTACCGTACACCAGTACTGTACATGTTTGAGAAAAATGTTTACATTTAATGTCTTCTCACTTCTCACTTGAAATAAGCTGGCATCCTTTGCGTGTGAATGCTGGAATGATTAAATTGAGACCATAGCTCTTGCAGCAGGTCCTTCACTGTGAAACCACGATCACCCATCACCTCATCTCCAGCACGCAGATAGTCCAGAAACCCAGAGTTCTGTGTTATATACCTGTCACTGCATTTACCACCATAAGCATCGAAATAAACATGATTATTCCAGAGGGAGAAACAGCCAATAAATATTTCACAGTGTTATTTGCATGTATGATTCACTTCTGGAGTCCAAGTTTTTAGCTTTCTGCAAAACATGTTGCTTTAATTGTTTCACGGGGCAACCATAGAATAAGGTTGTTGGTTTGTTCTGACATTATGTCAATCCACATTCCAACAGTCATGCTGCATGTGACTGGTGGTGTTGAGCAGCTCCACACTCTCATCAAGCCCATCTGAAAGTAAAAGTACATTATACAAACATTAGGGTTCATTTATGAACACACACACACACACACCTATATTATATATATATATATATATATATATATATATATATATATATATATATATATATATATATATATATATATATAAACACACACCTATATTATATATATATATAGATATATAGATAGATATGTATAAATAAACGCACACACAGCATACATATAGGTGCGTGTGTTTATTTGCCAGTTATGAACGAAAATATTAGTATCATTTAATCACTGACTACATAAAATCATAACACTAAAAGCTGTCTCTTAAATCATACCTGGTGTTCTCGATCCTCTGGAGGATACGGAGTCTTTTTTCAGGTGGTTTCTCGTAGCCCAGCCACAAAGAAGGATGCGGTTTTTCTTATCGGAGCATGTTCAACACACACTAGTTGCAGCCACAAATTCAGCTTCGTCTGATTATTTGTACAGCCACGAACAGCGCAACAGGTACCCGAGCTCCACAAGACATCTTCGTGACAATATTAGCTCAAAATAACAGAAAACAGAACTTTAACAGAA